>QMIH01001771.1:13559-67499 GCA_003987875.1 Clarias batrachus | reverse complement strand
ACACATCATAGAGAAGGAGAAAAGTGGAGGAGAGGAACCAATGAATCTCAGACTTGTGATCAAAGACACACTTGTGATCTCAGACAGGAACATTTCTTGTTGCTGTAATGAGCTTTTAGGAGGAAACTTTGTGAGGAACAGCGCCCTCTGTAGATCAGACAGTGAGTGTTACCTGGAGGAACTGGATGTGATCGTGTGTGTGTGAAAGCTGCTCCAGCTCAGTGACTCTCCTCTTAAGATCAGCAATCTCCTGCTCCAGTTGCTCCAGGAGTCGTTCAGCTCGACTCAGTTCAGCTTTCTCCTGAGCTCTGATCAGCTCCGTCACCTCCGAGCGCTTTTTCTCCATAAGGCTGATCAGCTCAGTAAAGATCCTCTCATTCTCATCTACTGCTGACTGTGAATGCATCTGTTATGGCACACACACATAAAAAACAGAGTGTGTTTGGGTTTGATATATATATATATATATATCTTTTTTTTTTAGAAAAGAACACAGGCACTGAAAAAAAGCAAGACATTTCTATAAATGGATTTTTTTTACCTTTAAGAAGTTCATGTACTGTTTCAGGTCCTGCATACTTTCACTTTTCCTCTTTATTCTCCGCTGGAATATTGTTTGATCTTTCTCCAGCTCTTTCTAAAAGAAAAGAAAATAATTTTAATTATTCCTGTATCAAAATATCAACATGTCAATATTATCAGCAAATAAAAAAGTGTCCACTCATGTTCTAGGTGATGACTTTAGGTGAAACTTCAACAGGTAAACATTTAAAGCTCTCTATGTGTACTGTGCAAAAGTCTTTTATAGTCCATCTATACATATTAAATTTAATGAAATATTGTAGACTAAATTAAAGAAATGGGACTGCAAAGTGCCTTTATACAATATAAATAWWTTATAACTAGTTCTGGTTTTGTTTGAATGTGTTGTCTGGGAGAAATAACAATGCTACTACTTTTATAGTACAAAACACTGGTAGGTAGACGAGAACATGAATTCAATTGCATTCAGACATAACAATCTCATCTTAGCTCTTACATACATGAGTTATGAAACAAATGATATTTGTAAGAAAGACCACACCCAAAGCTGAGTTCTTTTTACTCCCCAAATGAACTTTATCTAGAAAGTTCATATAATTATACAAATTTAAAAATGAATCTCCATGTTTCTTTCTCTACCAGTCAAAACGTTTTGACATGACTCAGCTTTACACCACCCACATCAATTACAAACCGTTATGTTCATACTATACATTTTCCCAATTGTTTCCCACATTTAATTTAAATGTATTATATCAACAATTCGGTTGTAAATGAAAAGGCAAATATTATACCCAAGCAGCACTGCAATAAAACTAGTCAAAGTACACTGACTGCTCCGACCTGTTTAATACTTTCTCACCAATAAACCTCTCCTAACAAATATTCCCCTCACAGTAAATGACTAAAAAGAAATTACTGTATTACTTGTATATAAGTATATTGACTTTAAGTTCTTACCTGTTTTTCAGTTCTTTCGACTTCAATTAAAGCTATATCATGATCTTTATGGTCATCCATCGTACATAAATAACAGATGAAGCTTTGGTCAGTACGACAGTAGATCTCGATCAGTTTGTCATGCTGAGAGCAGATCTTCTCTTGGAGCTCTGCACAGGCTTCCACTAACTTGTGCTTCTTAAAGGCAGGAGACTGATAGTGAGGTTGAAGATGATCTTCACAATAAGACGTCAGACACACCAGACAGGAATTAAGAGCTTTGCGTTTTCTCCCGATGCAGGAATCACACTCCACATCTCCTGGTCCAGCGTAACAGTGAGCAGGAGGAGCAGCTTGAAGTTCAGTCTGCTTCAGTTTCTCCACCACTTCAGCCAGCATGGTGTTCCTGTGTAGAACAGGCCTTGGAGAGAAAGTCTCTCTACACTGTACACAGCTGTAGACGCCCTTTTCATCCTCCTTATCCCAAAAGTCATTAATACACACCTTACAGAAACTGTGACCACAGGAAATACTCACTGGTTCTGTCAGGAGATCCAGACACACTGGACAGCTGAAGTGATCCACTGACAGCCGATCTACTAAAATAGAAGCCTCTTCCATTTTTCAGCACTCCAACACTGAGAGCGTGTGTGTGTGTTTGAAGGTGCACATAGAGATTGCTGAGTTTCGATTTCTTGTAAAGTCACAGGAAGAGCATTTGTGGTTTTGTCATAGTTCAGAGCTGTTAGAGATTATGTGGGGAATTACCTGTAGAGTAGCTTTTATTGATTTTAAAATGGATTCCCCAGTGAAAAAAAAACACTTTAGTGTATTACAAATATAGTGAAATCTTCAATAGTACATTGCAAATATATTTTTTAAAAAGTTGTTAATATATAAAAAGTTAATATATAAAAAGTATACTTACATCATGCCTTTTTCCAAATTTTGGAATTAAACATACTTTAATACAATTTATAGGAAAATATACTTTAAGTGAAAAGTTGGTCTAATTTCCAAAGTACACTTATTTAAACTTTTTTTTTTTCAATTTATTTTTAGTATATATATTTTTTAAATATGCTTGAAATAAGCATTGTACAAATGTACAGAAAGTATACATTACAATACAAATTTTAATATACGGTAGTCTCAGTATATTTTCAGTTACATTCCAATGTACTTATTAATGCATATATGTAGTGCACTACTCTCCCGCGCGCTTTAAGACTCGTTTTTGCGCACCGAAACTCACTTTTGCGCGTTCAAGATTTATGTTTATTTTATGTTATGTCTCTCTCTCTTCTGTGCGCTCACTATCATAAAGCTGTACACTTGCACAAACCGCAGCAGCGCTAGAACGCTACAACTATTCCATCCAACCAGAGACTAGAATTGGCGCAACACCAGCCAATCAAAAACTGGAGGCGGGCACATTCGGACTGTTTGTTTTCTGATTGGCTCCCCAGTTCTTTATGGAATAAAATCACTGTCAAAAATAATCGTGTGTAAAAAAAAAAGATTTGTGTGTAATTCTGTGTTTTGTCCGAGTTGGATTCCAAAATCTATAATGTGTTTCAAAAACATGTTAAAGTGTATAAAATGCATTCATCATTTGTAAATTGTCCTAAACACCTTTAGTGTGCTTGTAACACATTTGCAGTAGAGTATTATGGAAGACTGTGTGTACTGTATGATATAATAAAGTATATTTGTATTAACCACAAAGTGTACTTTTTTAGTATTTGTAATTGGCCAGAAGTATAACAGCATGCAACTGCTGCAATAAGAATATATTCATAGTATATTAATCATGTATTTGTAACACAGTAAGAATTGCTGCAATGCACTTTTAATACATTAAATATTTACTTAAAGTTCATTAATTACTGTCAGGTATGTGCGTTAGTACACGCACAGCCATATACTTTAAGTGTACTATGTATACTTAAAGTTGTTCCACTTTAGCACACAAAAGTATATTTAATACACTTATAATTGTGCTCTTGTACAATTTAATTACAACATAATACACTTAGTACAAAATTAGTTGTTACGGTGGCCGTGAACTGCAAAACAAATTAACAAAACCCAAAACAAAATAACATTCAAAGAAAAAACAACAAAACTTAAAACAAAATAACAAAACCCGAAACTAATTTGTTATTTTGTTTTGGGTTTTGTTGTTTTGTTTTTGTTATTTTGTTTTCGGATTTCTTAATTTGTATTGCACTTCTCGGTCAGTCAGATACGAACCAGAAAAGGTAGGTATAGTTTGCGAATTAAATTCTTACCACTGATTGGACGAGACACCTGTCAATCAAGATAAACAGGAAGTAGGAAATTGTGTCTCTAACTTTGTTTCTTGTGTGTTCTGCTTCACTTTTAAACCATTTTTTTGTCTGCAAAACTAAAAAAATAATGAAAACTTTCATTAGAAAGCAAGGAAATGGAATTTATTCAACGTTACTTTGAGGACGGACATTCGTATTTTGGACATGCTGATGAAATATCATGATATAAAGATTAGTTTGCGAACTGCTGTGTCTCTTTTAAAAGCGAAAGATTTGGCAGAACGCCATATTTGAAACCACAATAAGGACAGTACATGTTTGCACATTCATACACACACGATTCTACCGCCGCTACAGTACTTCCTGTATATCTTGAGTGACAGATGTCTCATCCAATCAGCGGTAAGAATTTAGTTCGCAAACTATACCTACCTTTTCCGGTTCGTTTCTGAACGGCCGAGAGGTGCAAACCAAATTAACAAAACCCAAAACTAAATAGCAAATTCAAAACCGAAAACAAAATAACAAACTAAAAATCAAAATAGCAAAACCGAAAACAAATTAACAAAACACAATAAAACAAAATAACAAATTAGTTTTGGGTTTTGTTATTTTGTTTTGGGTTTTGTTATTTTGTTTTTGAATGGTACTTAGCATACTTTTTTTTTACTTGGGTTAGTTTACAAATAATCTACATTTGAATGTTTTTATATATAATCGCTGCAATTTTTATGCCTAAAAATATTTTTTTTAATTGAAAGAACACAATGATTATGACAATGATGCAATAAGCAACAAAGATTGCAATGAACGCTTTAAAAAAATGCATCTGACCTGAAGAGACTTCATAATGATACAAGAATTGTGAAGCAGTGCCATGAGGGGACAGATTAACAAAACTAAACAACTGGAGATAAGAGAAAGCAAAAAAGGGAAAGAGTTGGATGGCTATATCAGACTTTTGAAGACACTCAGACTCATATATATAACCAGTTATTTTAAACTACTTTAAAATACATTTAAGGATCTACAAAAAACATCTAAAACATCTACGACACACACACAAAAAAAAACAGCTGGACAAAAGTATAAAGCTTTCATAGCATAGCAAACCTGGTAGAAAACAGATCAGACAGGATAACAAACACAGATGCAAGACAAAGAACTAGTGATGTTACTATGACACAGAAGCTCCAAAGCATGTATACTGTAGAGTGGAAAGGGGCGTGTCCAAATGAAGCCTTGCTTCGAGGCGCCTGTCGGTTCCCTGAGAGTCACGTGACCAATGACAAATGATGCCTCGTGGGTGCCGGAATCGCGTGACCGCCTCGTTCTGCGCTTAAGTTAAGGCTCTTGCACTCTTCAGTTCATTTTCAAAAATTCAAAGATGTAGGTTGTGTGCATAAACATTTCCTTGAACAGTGCAGCTGCATGTACATATTAATTGTGCTGCTTGCAATGTTATGTTCTACAGTAGTTGCTACACAAAACTTGTCCACTAGTTCAATGAGCCCTTGAATGAAGCTTCATAAATGAACCTTTTGGTGAAACTGTTTGCTGGGAAGCCTTGACACCTAAATGAGGCTTTATCTACCCATCACTACAAAGAACCAAACCTAGGGCACAACCTTTTATAAACAAATTAACTAGCAACCTCAGCTCAGGTGAATGCAGTCATCATCAGGTGCCTTCTGGGAAATGAAATCCAAAACATAAACTATGTCTGAGTGCAAGGTGCCGTCTAGGGGTCATTACTGACTCACAAACTGGGTTGGATTATATATGGATTATTATATACTGAGTTGGTTTATTATGAAGAAATAAACAACTTCAACTCTTTGTCAAGCTTATTAAACCATCTATTTTGCAGTGTCATATGGAGCATAATAATAGCATAAGTACAGGGAGCATAATTATAACAAATGCAGTAAGAAGGTCGTAGGGAATATCTGCTTAGTGAATACGAAGGCCATGAAGGTTGGTAGGAAGGAGTATGTGTCAAAGTAGCATCCATATAAATGTCAGGACCCAAAATTCTAGCAGAAATTGCTTCCAACATTGTGGCAACAGTTTAGGAAAGGCATTTTTTTATTCCAGTATGACTGTGCCCCAGTCCATAAAGCAAGGACTATAAAGACACTGTTTAATGAGTTTGGAGAGAGGGGCATGCACAAAGGTCTTATTCTCCAACATCATAAATGCACTACAGAATAAATGGGCATTTATTCCCACAAAAATGCTCCAAAATCTCATGAACAGGATTCTAAAAAGAGTGAAAGCTGTTATAGCTGCAAAAGGGGAATGATTTCCATATTGACGTTTGGTTTATTTGGATGCAATGTCATTACAGGTGTGGAACAATAGCACAGAAACTCTGCATTAACACTCACCATGCTGGAGATGGAGATCCGAATGCCAGATCAGTGAGGGTGATGTTTTGTACAAGAAGTGAAATAAGATAGCTCTCTTGTTCACCTTTACAAGCCTCTGAGACCCAAGTAACCTGCTGCTACTACCTTCGCTCAGGAGGATGACTATGCTATCCTCTCTACTGCACTTATGCACTATTTCTACACTTATGATTGAGACATCGACTATGAGCCTGCGAATGGTGTAATGGATGGTGAGGGTGAAAACTCCAACCCCCGCATCACTGGGTTTTACTACAAGACCACTCCTTTTCCATCCAACATAGAGCCCGAGTACAACACGGCAATGCTGATGGCCTAGTTTGGCACCATGCATGTTTTCAGCTCCCAGGATGTGCTTGAAGCTGGATTGTAGGGGATTGGGATTGCACATTCAACACCAAGGCCAGCAACAGGTCACAGGTCACAGGTCAGGTTTGTGTTTGTGTTTCACCAATCAGACGTAGCAACAATAATCACATGTACAGTAGGTAGTCAAGGGGATGTCTATTACCGCCGCGCAAAATGGCAACAGGCAAAATAAATCAGTCATATTTTGTGTAATTCATGAAACGATGGGCGTTCATTCAGTTCTGCTTTCAAATATGATTGGAGCTTAAGTTATAAAAAAAATCACATGTTGTATCAAAGAAAAACTAGTGATGGTTTCCACATCCGAGTACTTTATACAACAAACAGGGAAAATCAGAACCACAGCTATTGACATTTTCTGTACAATAATGAGTTTCAAAAAATTGGTTAATTGTTGTTTAGACAGATGATCAAATTCACTAGCTAGCAATTTTATTTGTACTAAGAATTAATTGTTATATAGCTTCTATTTCTATCAGTTTATTGTTATTAGTTTAAGAAATTTGTTATTTTAAAGACATCAAACTTTCAATATAGAAATAACTAGAAAAATTTCAGAATACAACATTAGAATACCAAAAAAAATACACTATAAAAAACTTCTGGTTCAAAATACAGTATATTGTGACACAAAGTATAGTTTTTAGAGTTGTTTAGGCAAGAATGCATGTGTTTACAGCTCAAAATCTCAATCGGTTATTAAAGATAGCGTCTATTTTTTTTTTTTTAAAAGCCCCAGCTTTCAGATTTCAGCTACAGGAAATGCCCATGTAGATGCTTTATTTACCCAGCCCAACGCAGCCTCACCTCGGAAAGAATTTCTGAAAACTGCCGCTGGCTGTGATGTCTTTGTAATTATTTTGGGTATCTTATTTGGTATAATACAGTTATAATATATTATTATTCTTTTTTGTCTTTGATGATAACTACACAAAGCAGTATCTTCCAACCTGGAAGTTTTTTCAGCATACTGTATATCAGATTGATGGACACGAGACCTCATCTGTTAAATTTAAGTTAAAATTAAGTTTTTTGAGCCCAAATTTAATCAATAATATTTGAAAAAAAATTATTGTCTTGTTCTTAAATTTATTTTGAAGAAAATTAAATAATAATATTTAAATAGTTTAATGCTTTACCTAGTTAAGATGGGGAATGTTTGATGTCATTTGGGCATTATAAGATTTGTATTAAAAACTTCTATATAAAAAGTGGCAGCTGGCACACCTGAAAATAGATGCAGGATTATTATTTCCAAATAAAAAAGCCTAATTAAATGTGGGCTATTGTTGTTTACTTACAATATTTGTTAATTTAATTTAAATGAGGTTTGGGTTTGAGGTGTTGAGCTGGCATCGTAATTCTCCTCTTTACTTTAATGGGAGACACCAAAGGGACAGGGGAGACACCAGAGGGACAGGGGAGACACCAGAGACTAGATACAGGGAAGAACCTAGAGACACAGGAAACACTAGGGACTGGGGAGAAGCCAAACCCTAGAGGCAAGGGGAAACCCTAGACACACACTGAAAGTTACTCACATATATCAAAGAATAACCTAAAACTGGACACACATAACAGTACAGAGCCAACTTAACATAAAACCAAACTAAAGCAAAACAAAATCCAACAAAAGTAATGGCCACTCAACAAAATTAATGCTCGACCCAGTTTCCCAGAACAGCCAGCTATTTATAACAATTCTAACGAGCTACCTCGGTTCAGGTGAGCTCCGTCATCACCTGACCAAGGTGCCTTCTGGGAAACTGAGTCGACTAACAAAACTACACAAACAGAAAAACATGCATACAGTGCCCTCTAGGGGTGGTCCCTTACAGTTACCCCCTGCAGTTTTGTCCGTTTTGACAGAGGGATATTTAGGCTTTGCAGAAACTTGAAAAACAAAAAACTGTTTGTATTTGATAGAAAAAAAATAGGGGTAAATTATGTTATGTTAATGTGGTGAATTCACTAATTTGTAGATGGTGTTATTGACCTTAAGGACATGGTTGTGTTGTTTATTTTTTTAAGATTCATACAGTGAGAACTTTTTTTATTTTTGTGGGTGACATGATTTTTTATTGTTAATGTTGTTTTTTTTGTTGTTGTTAAACACACATTTTTTCCTGTTCTTTAAATGTGCCATGACAGTTGAAAATGTAGGGGGGAAAATGTTATGTCACATATTGTGTACAGTATGTCTTTTGTATTGTTGGACCATAATATTCTTAATTTCTCGATTTCTGTGCTGCATTTCAAATAGTGCAAACTATTATTAAAATGCTTATGACAGTAATATGAATAAAGGCCATTACAAATGTTAGTTGAGTTTACTAAAGTAATTTGTCTGGAACGTGTTGACAAATTAAATTATTGAAATTTAGTGAAGGTACAGTAGCAGCACGGTGGTGTAGTGGTTAGCAATGTTGCCTTGCACCTCCAGGATCTGGGTTTGAATGCCCGGTCAGGCTCGATTCCCGTCTCTTTGTGCTTGGTGTTTGCATGTTCTCCCAGTGCTTGGTGGGTTTCCTCTCACAGTTCAAATATATATACGCTCTAAAAATAAAACTGTGCTGTACTCAATTTTTTGGGTGAAACATTTTTACACTTAAAAATATTGAGTAAATATAAAAGCTGAGTTTGCTATAAAAGCAGAGGGGTGTATGAACAGAAAGTCTTTTTATTGACAAACTGAAAAACAGACAAACAAACAAAGGAACAAAAACTCAAACTAGGGCTCAGGAGCTGACACCGGGAACCAGGAGCTGACACCGGGAACCAGGAGCTGACACCGGTTCCCTTTTTTTTTTGGCACACATGAGGCTATACCATGCGGCTAGCGGCTAACCTACTAGCAACCAGAACAACTAGCAGTCAATCCCACTAGGGGCTAACCCTACTAGCCGTCAAGGCCTACTAGCGGCTAACCCTGCTAATAGCTAAGCACTCATGTGGTTACACATACTAGGGAAGACACAGAAAAGTACTTACACAGGAGGAGACGCGGCCTAACTAAACATGAACAGAGCAGCTCCATGAATCCACAAGAACAAGGAACATACAGAAAACAAACAATAGAGCCCTCTAGAAAAACAAAGGTAAAACAATATAACTAAAACATAAACTCAAACAAACAAAAAGGAATGCCCACATGACAGTATATATAAAAACAACATACCAAACAATGCTCGACCCAGTTTCCCAGAACAAACTGCTATTTATAGACACTTTAACGAGCCACCTCAGTTCAGGTGAGCACTCATCACCTGACYGAGGTGGCTTCTGGGAAACTGAGTCGATCAACAAAAACTACAGAGACAGACAGACATGAACAGTGACCTCTAGTGGAGGTTCCTAACACTCATACATAGAGAAAAAAATAGAGAGAAATAAAGGGAGCTTTTACTCTAATAAGTGTGTTCTGTTATTCTGCACAATCAAAGGTCCCACTTTTACTTGAATGTCCCTTGTACATGTCTTTGTCCCTTGTATAAAAAAGATAACCAACTTTATTTACGCATTACTATGAACTATACCTATTTTTTTCATTTAGTTATTGGAAGTATATTCTACTGGAAAACTTGTATATTCTAGATTCAGTATACGTAAAGTGAAATATTTCAAATCTTGTTTTAATTTCTATTTTTGATTCAATGGTTACATGGTTTAATACTTCTGTAACACTTTAAAAAGTTGACATTTACCTCCTGTTTTATCTTCATTCTAACTTCTCTTCTTTAGTGGTGTTGGTGCTGTGAAAGAGATACTGAAAATATATAACATGTTTCACACACACACACACACACACACAAATTGAAAATCAGTTTTAGTTTCTTTAACTTACATATCACAACATACATAACATTTCACTTCGATATTTGAATGTCATATTACTTTCTCCCAATTATAATTATGAGAGAAAGGTAGTACTTTTACTTTTTTGTCTTTATATTTCATAGCTTTAGTTACAAGTACATTACTTAGCACATTTATGTCACCAACAGCAAATTCAATAATGTTTAAGTATACTGTTTTGTTTGTCAAGTACTTGTAGTATAAAGTTTGATTTTTTTTACAAAAAGCTATGCAGCATTATACTGCTAATCAAACTTCCTGCCTCTAGTGCTGTAAAGCCTGACTGGAGCTGTACTAGACTCAGAGTTCTGCTCTCTGCTGTGTTACTGCTGCTTGACGCACAGCTGATGCATTTAAGTTTTTCAAACAGTTTCCTACAGCAGCGTGCTCAGTGTTTATTCACGTTAAAATACTCACATGCAGTAACGGATAAAACACTGCCAGAGCCCGGACACTGCACCTCATTTCTGCTGTTTAAACCTGCTTTGGTCTGCGTTTCCTCCTTTAAGTGTCTGAGTGTAACACACAGACCGCAGTGTGTGAGGTGGACCATAAAAAATGGGCTAATTATTTGAACATGCTAGTTTTATATCCTTGCCACAGTGGCGGTAGACTGCATATTTTGTGGGAGAAATTCAACTATTGCCAAAGTCCAAAAGTTGGACATGCCACACACATGCTGCTTGATGTTAAATCTCTCCTTTTACACCAGATTTTAAGTGCAGTGGAATCTTGGATTATGGGCATAACTCATTCCAGAAGTGGGCTTGTATTCCAAAACACTCGTAAACCAAATAAAATTTTCCCATAAGAAATAATGAAACTCAAATTATTTGTTCCACAGCCCAAAAAATAATATCTGTATCTGTTTTAACCGCGCTTTAGCTGAGCAGTTTGGTGGTTGGAACAAACAAGCAAAATTGCAATGAACATTTGTACATGGCCTATTGTTAGCTATCGTTAGCTCTGGAGCGGCTGTGACAGGATTCAGAACAGTAACTTAAACCCTATAAAGTTGTGTATGAATGCAGACAGAGTCATTATTTCAGATTACATAATTTATGTTACTTACCAGGATTTGTAAGTTTTCCAGGTGCTTCATGTCCATTCTCACATCCTCGCCTTCTTGTCTCTGAGGTCACATCAGACTTCCCATGAGCACTTGCACAGGACAATTTACTCAATTATTTAGGTTTTTGTTGTTAAACATAAAGAATATTGAGTTGGAATGACTGATAATTGTTGCAACTAATCAGTATAATTACTCCATTGCCAAATATTTTGATTGAATTGTATAAAAAAATATTAAGTGCATGTTAAAAATATAATTCAGTTAGTCAAATGCTAATAAAATGTGTGAAATAAACTTAAATTATAGTGTAAATTTAGGACAAAATGAATAGTTATTTATTTTGGTTTGTCTAACTCAAACAATCAGGTATGTGATTTTTAGTGATTTTATTCAGGTAACATAACCTTTTTATTACTTGTGAAATTTACAAGGCCACATTTTTTAGAGTGTAGGTTAGGCTAATTGGCGTTCCCAAATTGTCCGTTGTGTACTGTACACTGTAAACCCTAATGCTCAAAGTAATTAAACACATTGAGTACTGTTAACAAATGATTGCAGTCAAATTAATAGACCTTTTTAAGTATTCTGAACTTTTTGGTATTGATGAGTTTGTAGAAATGACACTTTTCAAGTTAGCTGAATAAATGTGATATTTATTAAGTAATCATAAGTACGTAAGTAACAGTAACTGTCACGTTAAAGTACCAACAACGTAAAATCTATAGAGCACCGATGGCTCAGTGGGAGGTGTTTCGCCTGCTATGCGAAAGGCCCGGGTTCGAGTCCCAAGAACTGTATGAAGTGCCTGTCCCAAGCCCAGATAAAATGGGAGTGTTGTGTGAGGAAGGGAATCTGCTGTAAAACCTGTGACAGGCTTGTGTGCGGGCCGGATTGTCTGCTGTTAATTAATTTTTACTTAATTAATATTATATTGAGGTACAGCTACTTAAGTAAAAGTTTTGGTTACTCTACCCACTTCATCTACTCAAAAAGCTAAGTTGTCTCCCATTCTTTAATATTACAATATCATCACCATTTAAAAAACTTAGCAATGATGAACAGTTTTGTGTCAGGCACAAAAAAGAATCTTTTTTCAACATGTGAATCTAACAAGAGAGTGTCTCTATAAGTCCAACAGAAATGGTTTGTATAGCTCCAAAGGTGTACATCCAGGCCCTTTAGAATTAGGTTTACAGAGTACAAATGTGACCAAAATGTGACTTAAAGCTGCTGCATAGTCACCCGGTCCCCTCCAACAGCTTGGTCATGCTACTCTAGTAGCTCACACATCTGACCCAGTCCTCTACAGCAGAGCTCTGGTTAAAGAGTAAAACAAATATAAATAAATATAAATTTAACCCATAAATTTATTATGGGTTAAAGCTACGTATTCCTTCATATTTAATACTGTTTGATATTTTCAAAGGTTTTACTTTGTCATTCTTAGGAGTAAATTAACTGGGTATTTACTTAATTTGTTTTTCATACAGATAAGTTTACCGATATAACATTTGTAGAAGCACCACTACTCCTTAACTGTTGAAAACTTTGGGTTTTTCTTGTCCTTTTGCATAGCCGTTTGTGCTGGGGAGCAGCAGGGCGCTGCCGTGAGATGACCCTGGTCCTTTGGCATCTTGCAGGTTCCCTACAGATCTTTTTCTATAATGAGGAAGGCCAGTGGCCCTCAATTGCACAGGCTTCCCAGGTTGTTCATTCTTGTCAAATAATTTAATTTCCTTTCATATCCTCTTATCCTGTTGGTTTACATTTGTTAGTATCTGTTTTTTTGTTTGTGTTTTGTTGTTCATCTGTTCATTCTGTCGTTCCTATGTGACCTAAGTACAATAACAGGTACATTTTTTTCTCCTGATATCTTTCTTCCTTTGACTTTTCTTCTAGATATATTTTCCTTTCAAATATATTTTCTCTTTTCAAATATGTATTTTTCTCAAATGCTTTACCTCTCTTTAAATGTATCTTCTTAAATATCTCTTTTTCTTTCCAAATATTTATCTTGCCTATACTGGAGCAGCATGGAATCACTCTCATACTTGGTACAGAACTAAAGTCTGCATGAAGAGTGATGGAACCAGGTAACTTATAAAGTGGCACAAACAGGTGTTATGTGTTTTGCTTAATTGCCTTCATGTTGTTGTCTCCTAGCAACCAGATTTGTAGTATTTGTATATTTGAACTATAACCATACTTGACCATATGCCTGTATGAGGAAAATCCTGGGTTAGTGTTAGGTGTGGGTGTCAAATCTTATTCAGAAGGGGCCAGTGTGGTGCAGGTTTACATTCCAACCAAACCGAAGCTACACCTGATTCCACCTATTTAATTAGTTGATCTAAGCTGTTAATACGTTTTTAGGTGTGGCTTTTGCTTTGTTGGAAAGAAAATCTCCACCCACACTGGACATTTCTGGATAAGATTTGACACCTCTGACTAACACTCCCAAAATAGTCTGAGTAAAATTATAATGTATAATTATAATGTAATTATAATGTATGAGAGCAAACATATTCTAATTTAAAATCATTATTCATATTATTTATTGAATTTCTAAAGAAACAATGACAAAAAAAAAGTTTATTATAAATGTCATAAGCAGAGGTGGAATTCTGAAACACTAAAATTCATAAGGAATGATGTTAGTTAATATGTATTATATTGACGTTAATAGCTTTCAAATTGTTGAAAAAACTACAACAAACACATTTTTATTTGAAAAGTTTGTTTTTAACATTTGTTTTCATATATGACAATACACATTAAAACTTCCTGAGACTGAGTAGTTATATATAAATATGTACCTGAGCAAGTTTTATTCTTGTTGCCAAAGCAAAAACTTGAAAAATTTATGAAACACTGGCATTTTTTAAATTTTTTATCTCAGTTTAAGACATCTGTTAATAATGCATGCAGTTAACAAGTCTGAGTTTTATTTTTATTTTTTTATAGAAACATCCTGCTTTCTGCATTTTGAGATTTTGTATAAATTGTTAAACTAAAGAATAGCTGCAATTAGTTTTTTTTTGTTTTTTTTACAGTTTGTACACAAAAAAATGCTTCGTCAGAGAAGTAAAGCTGACCTTAAACATATTTACTAACATTCATTGTGGATCACATAACCTCACAGTGGAACCATTCTTCCATATATAAAACCCAGCATATAGTGGCTGAGTGAATGTGGTTTGCACTCTGTGGAGGAGCTTCATGGTGTCAGAGACACTGTAGAAGGACAAAGTTCCTGCACTGTGATCCACATAAACTCCTATTTTGTAGAGTGCTGGATCATTAATCACAGTCTTAAGGTCATCGTGCCAGAAAGAGACAGAGGAAGAAGAACACTGCAGACTCCAGGACTGATTATTGCGTCCCAATCCACACTCAGTGTTTTGTCCTTTTCTGCTAATCTCTTTATACGAGACTGATATGTAAACAAATATCTCACTGCTCCACTCCACCTCCCAGTAACAACGCCCACACACACTCTCCTTACTCAACACTTGTTCCCACTCATTAAATCTCTCTGGATGATCAGAGTAGTCTTGTTTTGTCTCACTGCATGTCACTGCTCTGTTCTCCTCAGACAGAATGAGTTGATGATGTGCTGTGTTGGGATCCAGAGTCAGATAACAGAAATCTAAAACAGTAAAATATCCAGGTTAGGTGTTAAAACAAGGCTTTGTAATAAGTGTGTGCAGCTGTCTGTGTTTCTGCCCTCCCAGTGATAATATTTTAAACATTACAAGACTTCAGTCGACATCATACGAAATATATAAACATGTTTACAGACATTGTGCAAGTGTGTGTGTGTGTGTGTGTGTGTGTGTGTGTGTGTGTGTGTGTGTGTGTGTTTTACACCCACACTGCAGAAACTCTTCTCTGCTGTTCAGTTCTGAGGGCAAAATCATTTGAACTTCTGCAGCTGTAGAGACATACAATTAAATTGTTGTATACACCATTGTATATAGTTTTCTCCAAAAATGTAAGAACAGTTTGTGGATTAAATTCCAAGTAAATTCATCTTTATGTAATTTACAATGTTAATGCTCCTACAGTGGAACCTTGGATTACAAGCATAATTAGTTCTAGAAGTGGGCTCGTATTCCAAAACACTCATAAACCAAATAGAATTTTCCCATAAGAAATAATGAAAACTCAAATTATTCGTTCTACAGCCCAAAACAATAAATACATAAAAATAATGAATACAATATATGAAGTAAAAATAAAACAAATTAATCTGCAACATAAAAAAGTAAACATTAATCACAACAATCCCAATCCATTTGTGCTTGCAGATTGTATGTATCTATGTATGTGTGTGTGTGTGTGTGTGGAATTAGCCCCTTCCCTCGCCTTTTCTTAAACAGTAAAACACCTCCTCCCTCCCCCCACCTCGGTTTTTAAGTTTCAGAACTAACACACACAACACAAACACTGTTTTAACAGGAAAAAAAAATCTCTCTAATGACGCTCGCGTGAGCGCATACTAACGGAATCACTGCTGTAAAGTAAAAAAACAAACAAACAAATGAACCAGCACCTTACCTTTAAAAAGAATCGTGACAGAACTGAGTTTTCTGTGTAAATAAAGCATGTGTGTGAACTCAGGTGTGCGTGTGTCGTTCTCAAATTACGCGCGTGCACACACATAGGACGGTGAGTAAAGGTGAGGGAGAGAGAGAGAGAGAGAGAGAGAGTGTGTGTGTGTGGGGGGGGCACAGTGTCAAATTACACGCTTGTACACACACAGGAGCGAGAGGGAGACGTTGATTATATCAGTAAGAGACGAGCACTAAGACCCAGCAGGGGAGACGATTACCCATAATTCCGCAGCGCAAGAGAGAGAGAAATCATTGGCTCAGTTGTGATCACTTGATGCTTGGTGTCAAAATAAGAGTCGACTGCGTCATACATGATACTCGGCGCTTGTAAACTAAGACTTTTGCTCGGTTTCCAATTCAAAATTTATTAAAAATATTTGCTCGTCTTGCGGAACACTCGTAAACCACGTTACTCGCAATCCGAGGTTCCACTGTACTTGGTGATTTTATGCAGCATGGTTTCTGCTTCCTTCTGGCTCTCTTTACTGTGATGCAGAAGAAATGTTTGCTTGTTTACATACTTGCTTGTTCAATTTCCTACTCACAGATTTTCTTAGCTTGTTTTTCCAGATCTAATAGAAATCTCGTCACTCCATCAAATGAGAGATGTTGACTGACAGTGAAGCTGGGTGAGTCCTCACATCCAGGAGAAACACAGAGAGACGGGAAACTCTACAGAGAGGAAACACATCATAGAGAAGGAGAAAAGTGGAGGAGAGGAACGAATGAATCTCAGACTGAATCAGACCAAAGACACACTTGTGATCTCAGACAGGAACATTTCTTGTTGCTGTAATGAGCTTTTAGGAGGAAACTTTGTGAGGAACAGCGCCCTCTGTAGATCAGACAGTGAGTGTTACCTGGAGGAAGTGGATGTGATCGTGTGTGTGTGAAAGCTGCTCCAGCTCAGTGACTCTCCTCTTAAGATCAGCAATCTCCTGCTCCAGTTGCTYCAGGAGTCGTTCAGCTCGACTCAGTTCAGCTTTCTCCTGAGCTCTGATCAGCTCCGTCACCTCCGAGCGCTTTTTCTYCATRRRDCTGATCAGCTCAGTAAAGATCCTCTCACTCTCATCTACTGCTCTCTGTGAATGCCTCTGTTAGGACATGCACAGAAACAAACACATACTTTGTATATCGCACACTGCAGACTCTCCTATCCAGGGGAGGATAAATAGATGTTTCTTTTTTAAATGCTGGTTACTTATTTTTATTACAGTCAAAGAGAAAGCCATTGTTAAAGAAGAAACAGAAGCAGGAAAGGAAGATTAGAAAGAGAAGAACAATCCATTCATAGATCAACATTGTGTATGTGTGTTTAGGAGAATCTCTGTGCTCTCTCACCTTAATCGTGTCCACAATCTGTTTCAGGTCCTGCACCTTCTTCTGCTTCTCCTGGATCCTCTGCTGCGATTTTATTTGCTCCTCATTTAGCTCATTCTGACACCAAATTAAAATACACTTCATTATTTCTCCATCCATGACTCAGTGTGTTTACTCAAGCTCTTTATAATATATATATTTTTAATAAGCTCTTTATAATAATTTTTTTTTAAATAGTAAACAAATGTGAAAAATCCAAATAGGTGACAACTGGAAACATTGCCTCTATAAGGTAAACGTTAGAAACTAATAGACATTGCCAGCATTCATTTATTTGTTTTCATACTTTGCACTTTTGCATGTTGAATACGGGTTTTCTGGTCTAAAAACAGCAGCTGGCAGAAATTATAGCAAAATCTGGCAAAAGTTATTAGTTCTACATTAAATAAGTTACTTTATATTAATCAAGAATAATTACAAATGAAAAGACACCATACAGTATATGTACTTACATCCATTTGTTTTGGTAGATGTTTTAATGTAAGACAGACCACAAATGCAGTGCTACTCTTCTTCCTAGGTACTGCTTATTTTGTCTAAACCCTGTTTCCACATGAGCAGATTTTGAGCAAACATTTCCAACTAAATATTTTGCACTTGCAAATCCCCTAATCAGATGAAGCATTATGCAGCCATCTGCACAATCCTGTTTCTGTGTTTGATTTCCTCACACATCACTAAGTAAACAGTAATACCTGTATCTTACGTTCCGCACCACTGGTCAGGTAGTGACACGATTGAAATGTGCCAGTTTTTCTAATTACCCGATTGACAGTTACATTTCGAAGGATTCTTTTCAACAGGTGAGTTATTGTTTTTACATTTAATCTCTATGTCAATCTCTTTATCAAAAAGTGAACTCTTGGCTTCTATCAGTGCATACCAATGAGTTAACATCATGCACAACACGCCCCCACTAGACAATGTCTTTCAGAACTCCTAGCCCTTCCCACATGGGCCATTCTCACACTTCAGCACTATTTATGTCCCCCGAACCTCCATGCAAAATGAAAAACATTCACCTGTCTAACAGAATGTCTATTGATTTATCCACAAAGAGCACTGTAATGTCATACTTACACCATTTCCATGTATTCCCTTTAGCTGTTAAATTCTTTAAGAAATGTATGGTTGTTGACCGTTTAATGCACCACTGACTGGTCTGACCTGTTTAGCACTTCTTTACCATCAACACATAGAATTAAAAATAGAATAGAAACACAAATTAGTCTCGACTGACATCTTAAAGAATGATGCCATCCAGTTCTCACCTGTTCATCAATTATTTCTGCTGTAGAAACCATATTGTTGTCTTTGTGTTCATCCACCATGCACAAGTCACAGATAAGGCTGTGATCTCAGTAGATCCCAATCAGTTTGTCTGGAGAGCGCGGACCTTGTTGACCTTGATGAACAGACAGGAATGAACAGATTCTGTTTACTTCCAGTGAGGGAATCTCAGACGTTTTCTGGCTGTTGCTGTGTTTTTTATAGTTCCATAGAGAGTGGGTGTGGCTTTAAAAAGAGGATTAGTGCAGGCGTATGCCTAACCCCAAACCTATACATACAAGGTTTTAGTGTCAATGAACTTCCTTGTCATTTAAAGAATCAAAACAATAAAATCCTGCTGTTTTCATGATCTACAGTATTGTGATTGTCTTTGCATCATCATAGAAATATATAATGTTATAAATAAAATGTCAATGGCAGCACATTGTTGGAATAATCCCAATTAACAAAAAAAGGCAAATTCTTGTTACAAAAGCTTTTAAAATATATTCAACTCAAATGTATTATCAAAAACATCTGCAAACAAAAAACAGCATGATTGTCAAATGGCAAGTGGATGCTTCCTTTATGAAAGATCCAGAAAAACAATCACTGAATCACTGAGCCTGGGTTATGGTAAAAGAATGGGGAGGTGGGGTTCAGGGATGGGTCAGGCCAATTAGCAAATGGTTTTACCACTGACAACACGGAGAGCAAGAATCAAACAAAGGAACAAGAAGAAAACATGAAAAAGGCTTTGAATCGTCCAACCAGGAAAATGCTAGAAGCAAATCTGACTGACGTCTCATATTGTTTGTAATGTGTTGTGATTGATTAATCACACCTTCAAGTCCACTGGATTTCTAACTGCGCACATCTTTTCACAAAGATCTTGCACAGTGGCATGTAGTCCAGTCAATGTTGGGTCGATGATTTCGAGGGGTCAGACAGAAGACATACCTCGGCAGCGTCATTAGTCAGGATGGATAACTCACAGGATTGGAGGAAGGACAGTACAGAAAGCATTTAGTAAGACTTATCAGGGAAAAAGGTTTCAGTTCGCTAGAAACCATAAAGATTGGACTTTGGTCCTGTTAAAGCACGGTCGATATGAGTACTTTCTGTAGCTGGGAGGAAATAAATGTAGTATTGAAAGGACTCAATAAACAAATGTAAAAGCTGCATAGAACTAAAGAAAAGTTATATTGTCATAAACAAGAAGTCTGAGATGATGAATGCACTTTTCATGGCTTTCTGATTAAAATGAACCAATTTTTTTCATTCCATCCTTTTATTTTTTCATACTGTAAGCATATATTGTATTGTTAAGGAAATTCAGCTTGTTAGATGCACCTAAATGACCTTTACATTCACTGGCATTTTTTATATTCTACTAAGAAGTATTTACTATATATAGCAAACCGTTTGTGCAAAAACAAATACAAACAAATATATTGAAATCTTTGATAGTACATTGCAAATATACTAACAAAACGTTAGTACCATCAGTTAATATATAAAAAGTATACCATCATGCTTTTACCAAATTTTGGTATCAAACTTTAAACATAAAGTACATTTTAAACATACATAAATTCTGTACTCCAAAATAATTGTATTATAGTACAAACATATCATAGGAAAATATACTTTAAGTGAAAGGTTAGTCTAATTTACAAAATACACTTATTTACACTTTTTCAATTTATTTTTGGTATATTTAAAAACAAATGCTTAAAATAATCATTGTAGAAATGTTCAGAAAGTATAGATTAGAATACAAATTTGAATATACGGTAATCTCAGTATATTTTCAGTTAAATTTAAACATACTTATTCATACAGTATGTACTTATTTATGCTTGTATTTAGTGCACTACTCTCTCAAACTCGTTTTTGCGACAAAAAAAATCACTTTTGCGCGTTCAAGATAATTTATAATTAACTCTCTCTCATCTATGCGCGCTCACTATCATGAAGATACTGTACACTTGCACAAACTGCAGCAACGTTAGAACTCTGCAATTATTCCAGCCAACCAGATTCTAGAATCGGCACCACACCAGCCACTCAGAAAATAGAGGCGGACAGATTCGAACTGTCTGTTTTCTGATTGGTTTCCCAGTTCTTTCGCTCCTAGTTTGAATTCAAGGCTGGAAGCTACATCATTACGTGCATACTTAGTAAACAAAGTAACCTTAATACACTTTAAATTGTGCTTTTGTACAATTGAATTACAACTTAAATGCACTTAGTACAAAATTAGTAAAAAAAAGAAAAAGAAAAAGAAAAAGAAAATAGATAACTTCAGCTACCTAGTCATTAGTTTGGAACAAGTACACTTAAGTATGCTTTGGCATGCTAGGATTTAATATACAGTACTTAGCACACTTCTTTTTTTTTTTTACTTGGGGACACCTGACCATCACAGCCTGTTCCAAGTGCAGTCTCCTTCTGCCAGCCAAAATTGTTGGGTGAGGAGGGCTGGGGTGCAGTTGACATTCCAGTCCATTATAAAGGTTTTCGTTGGGGCTGAAGTCAGTTCAGAACTTCCATTCCAACCTTAACATTGTCTACATGCAGCTGACTTTGTATACAGGGGTACAGCCATGAAATATCATGAAACAGGTAAGGGCTTCTTAGTTCCAGTGAAGGGAAATTGTAATGATGCAGCACACAAAGACACTTTATACAATAAAGTGCTTCCATCTTTATGGCAACAGTTTGGAGAAGAATTAAATTACATACTTTTAGTCCACATGGTGTAGGTATACAATTACTCAGTAATGGATCAATCATTGACAAAGTTACTCAATAGTATCATTGACACAGTTGTAGGTACCATTCATCAAATAAATAATGGCCTTTAAATGAATGTGCATTTACAGGAACAGGGAGACCACAACACGCGATGTACATGACCTGCCAAACGATCAAAAATCATACATTAGGATTATTTTTTATTTTTTTAATTCCCCCTGGTTTGCCCCAAAGACACGATGGAATGTAATATCATGAAATCAACACCATCAAGATCTAGCACTTTCGTAACTCCATACCAAATGTTTTCTCCGTGCATCAGGGGAAACTCCACCATAAACTCTGTTCCATGTTTAATCCCACTGACCTTTTGTTCATAACAACCCTCCCTGTCCCTTGGATCTCGTTTCTAGGTTTTCTTTTCCCATTGCTCATTCTGCCCTGGTCATGTATGACCCTGCCTGCTATGTGCATTGTGAGTTTTAAATCATGTTTTTTTTTATTTGTGTGTGTGTTCCTCTCGGATCAGCCCATTAATTAGTTCTGGCTGCATTGCTGTTTTTCCATACTTCGGGTCACCGTGGTTGTTTTGGTGCTTGCGGTCCATATCAGCAGAGGATTCTCAATCTCTGACCAAGTGCAACTTTAGCTCACCAGTAGCATGTACATAGATGAAAGAGAATACAATATAAATAGAAAGACTGCATACATATTGACTGAAGAAAAGGCATTGAGGTATGGATCACATATATAAACCAGAACGCTTGTAAACTGCTAGACCAATATACTGACATACTGTTTGCTCGCATATGCAAACATGTAAACTAAATTGAACCTCACTTTTATTTTTTATTTTTGTGGAAGGGCAACAATTCGACAAATGACACCCTTGTAAAATCAAAGCTTCAGAATAACTCTGGGCTTTATCTGGCATCCATATCTGGTTATGTAAGCACCAGGGTTGGGCAGGTTATCAGTGTGGTTAGGTGTTGTGTGTGTGTGTGTGTGTGTGTGTGTGTGTGTGTGTGTGTGTGTGTGTGTGTGTGTGTGTGTGTGTGTGTGTGTGTGTAAAGTCATTGTGTGATGTACTGTGGATTGGTGCCACACGTGGCTTAGTGCCATCATCGGAACAGCTGCGCCCAGGTTCTTATGTGTCCAACAGGTGATGTCTGTTTGGTTGATATTCCTGTCCATCAGCAGTATACAGTATATGATCTTTCAGTGCTCTGACGATATTTAGCCGGCTGAAAGTGTCCTTGCTCTTGCATCCTAACTGCCTGCCCTTCCTTGAGTTGAAATAAGCTGATCTGTTGTAGTAGAGAGCAGTTTGGCGCAGTTCTTTATGCAGTCTCTTCGGTCTCATATCTTTGTAGCTGATGACTTTTGGCAACAGTTGAATAAACCAACTGGACTAAAAACAGTCACACGATTTGTCGTATCACGTTAACACTGCAATGATAAAATATACGGAACCTGATCCAGACATGGTATGTTTAGCGTTAGATGAAATGCCTGTGCATGCACTGAGGGGCGTTGTCTGCATGTACAGTATGTGCAGAATCAATGCCCTTATTTTCAGGATCTCACTCCAGGCTTTACTGAAGCGTTGGTCTTTTTTGCGCATTCATTTTGATATGTCCAACTTAAACAATAACCTATGTGATTTTCAGAGATCTTTTAAGTTAATGTTAATAATAGTACTTTTTCTTTCTTTTTTCTTGATATTTACAAGGCAACAGAATAATTTTCTTGTGCGTGAACTTATTTCATGCCAGGGCATGAAAGTGTGGTATGTGTTTGGACTAAAATATGAACCTTCCATGGGGAGCCGAGTAACAAAATCTGGCACCGCAGCTTCGTGCAGCAGCTTCTTTGCACCCTCCAGGTCTGAAAATACACATGATGAAACAAATCAACAGAGTGTTGGAGATCAATCTCTCTCCTCGTTCCACAACTCAAAAAATAATTAATACAAAATATAAAGTAAAAATAAAACACATTAACCTGCACTTTACTTTAGTAGAAGGTTATAGATCCATTTTTTCTCTCTCCGTCAGCCTGCACTGTGTGTGTGCGTGTGTGTGATTAGACACTATGCCCCTCCCCTCCTCCTCTCGCCTTCACACATGAACACACACTAACGGAAACACAATTTTATCAGGAAAATCTCTCTAATTATGCTCGACTGAGCGCAGACTAACAGAATCACTGCTGTAAAGTAAAAATAAGACAAATTAACCTGCACTTCACTTTTAAAAAGAATCGCAAAAAAGCAGTGTTTCCTTTAGAGAGAGTGTGTGTGCGTGTGTGTGTGCGTGTGTGTGTGTGTGTGTGTGTGTGAAGGAGGGGAGGAGGAGTGGAGGAGCACGGTGATACGCGCACACACACACACACACACACACACACACACACACACACACACACACACACACACACACACACACACAGTGCAGGCTGAAACAGAGAGAGAAAATGGATCTTTAACCACTCTAAACTTGCTTTTGATTTACACGACTTTCACGCACAGACACATACAAACACAAAATTGTAACGACGCGGGTCGCATAAGGGGCAGAGCCGTGCATTAACTGCTACCAGGTGGGGTTCTGAACAGGCAAAAGTTCATTTATACATGCGGTTGCCTGAACAAGCCGCACGTGGTGGTGTGTCTATATTAGGGTCCTGATATCGCCTCATTTCGTGCGATAATTTCCATCTGAACAGTCAAAGGTTGCATTTATTGTCTCTCTGCTTACAGGCAGAGCACTAGAATGGGCTACTGCAGTGTGGCAGCACCTCCTCTCTAAACACGCCCCCCCTAAGTGCCTTCGTTGAGGCACTTAGGGCTTCTTTTCATCATCCACATGCGGCAAGCAGTGTAGTGTCGCCCTTCCTTTCTATTCGTCAAGAGGAGCGATCGGTTGCTGACTACACAGTCGACTGTCGTAACCGGGCTGCCAGTTCGGGGTGGAACGACGCAGCCCTTGTGCAAAGCCCCAGCTTCTAAGACGCCAGTGAGAGCGAGAGAATGAGAGAGCGGCACGTGTCAGTCCAGCGAGCACGCTCAGTTTCGCTTCATTAGTGCACAAAGCACAAACTCTCCATCTCTCAAAAAATCCTCGGTAAGGGCAAAAAGCCCAGAGAGGATAAAAGTTTTGTTTCATTTWCCAGAGCCCCGTCCGTTCTCACGTAGACGGCGGAGCTCCGTTATATTGTATTTTCAGTTTTCTGTGGTTTCATTTAAGTTCCTAATTAATAATCCCATGCCATCTCCAAACGGGAAGGTCTTTCCGTGCATATCATAAGCACTCTCACACACTCCAATTTCGTTGATCCCCTCTAAAGCCCTGCGTAAGTGCTCTTATCATTAAAAACATCTCATGGTGCGGCTCTCCATACCAAATAAAATAGAAATATGTTTAATGCACACACGCATGGTCACAGTGTTATAGTAAACAGTACACGTGGACACGGATGTTGATTAGACCAGTGAGAGATGCGCACTAAGACCCAGCAGGGGTGACGATTACCCACAATTCCGCAACACAAGAGAGTGAATTACCCATTGGCTCAGTTGTGATCACGTGATGCTCGGCGTCAAAACAAGAAGTGCATACGTGCTACATGATACTTGTTACTCATAAACCAAGACTTGCTCGTTTTTCAAATCAAAATGTATTTAAAAAATTTGCTCATCTTGTCGAATACTCGCAAACCGCATTACTCGCAATCCAAGGTTCCATTGTATTTGTTTCTTAGATATTTAGGTCAATTCCACCCTTCTTAAAAAAAAAAAACTTTCTCAACTTTGCCTGATGTTACTCAGTAACCTAGTTATCAGTGTAACTTCAAAGCACTTTTATAAGTCGCTCTGGATAAGATAATGTATATTGATAATGTACCTCAACCTCTAGTATAGACTCCAACATTATATTAATTTAATACTGTTATTATCATAATATATATATATTTTTAAATCTCTGTACAACCATCTATTAAGTTATACAAAACATCATGTGTAAAAGCTACATTCTTTGAGACAATCTTTATTCTCTGTTAATCTGCACATAAAGAGAGTCCTCAGTCGATATTAGTATTTCCGGACATAATGTATTAATTCATATTGATAAAACACTGCAGGACTATCTTTACGCTGTACCCTTTTTACTTCAGCTAAATAAAAAATATTTAAGGAATGACAAACAAAAACAAAAACCTAATGACAACTAAATCATTAAAATAAATTAGAAACTACTGTACAAGTTTTATACATTGGCTCAATTTTACAGCAGACTGGGCAATAGTGCATCTTTAAGAACTGAGGCCAAGACTGTGATTGGGAGTGCTCTCTTCCTAACTATGTAAACTTTCTGATTAAACAGAGCCAAATTCGTTCATCCAGTCCTCATATTTCTTCAGGTCAGCAGCAGAAACAGACTTGGAGATCTTTTTGAGTGCAATTTCAAAGTCCTCCATGGTGACAGGCATCTGCAGCTCGTCTTTAGACAGTGCTCGAATCTCTTCTGGGCTCAGGCCTTGAATCCTGCGACGCATTGCCATCATGGAGGCATCTCTGTGTACATAAACACATATTGTTAAGGTAAAGAGGTAAATTCAGGTTGTTAGATACATCTACAGTTCATCACCCCTCATCAACCATTCACCATCATTTTTTAAAATTCACCATAGAAGTACGTACACTACTATGTAATAATCTATCATTTCCTTCTGCTGTTATAATAATTTCCAACACTTCTGGCTATGAGAATTTGTGCTCAGTCAGCCACAAGAACATGAGCAAAAATGTTGTTAAGGAGGTCTGAGGAGCAGAAGATGAATTTATTCCAGAAGTATTCATTGAGGTTAAGTTCAGGTAAAGTCTTAAATAAGTTGACCAACTGTTATATGAATTTGTACTGCTGTACCTGCAAATGTTGGTGATGTCAGCACCCGAGTAGTCCTCCATCTTCTCAGCGATTATGTCCAGGTCAACGTCAGGAGACACTTCCACCTCCCTCAGGCTAATCTTCAGCAGATCTGCTCGCCCTTTTACTGAAGGAATCAAATATGAGATACACTGACCATCTCATTTCAATGCTAGTAGCATGATCATGAGGTACAGTATGAACAATGCACCCAATTGAGGATTGTGAAAATATTCAACAAACCCAATAATTCTGCAAATGAAGCATAGTGTGTCAAGTGTTGTCAGAAGAATGGAGAAATGTCTGTTTTGGTGAACTTCGACTGTATGAGTAAGAGAAATCTATCCATTTTTACCGGTGGGCAGAGGAATATAAATCCTCTTTTCCAGCCTCCTCCTCAGGGCTTCATCTATGTCCCATGGAAAGTTTGTTGCAGCCAGAACCATCACCATTTTAGAGGGGTCATCGTTTTCTGACACACTTCCTACACCTGAATACAAAATTAGGTTATTCACCAAACTCTATTTAAAAAGCACCTTTTTATATGAGGATCTGTTTCTCACCATCCATCTGGACCAAAAGCTCTGACTTCACTCTCCGGCTTGCTTCGTGTTCATCTGATGTGCCACGTCTTCCACAAATGGAGTCAATTTCATCAATGAATATAGTGGTGGGGGCATAAAATCGAGCCTGTTGAACAGAACAGTGGTTGTCAAGAGGGTGTCAAGAAGTCCCGAAAAAACAAAAGGGAACTAAAACGAATTAGGCTTAGTCCACTCTGTTCAAAACTTTTAAGTAACATTACAAAGAAGATTAAAGTGAATTTAAAATAGTCGTGCTCATTAATAGTGTATGACGTAATCACCATTTCAAACAGCAGCCGAACAAGTTTCTCAGACTCTCCACGGTATTTCGAGGTGAGTGTGGAGGATGAAATGTTGAAGAAAGTGGTACCACATTCGGTAGCTACAGCTTTAGCCAGCATGGTCTTGCCTGTACCTGGAGGGCCAACCATCAATACACCCTGGCAAACATACAGGAAAGCACTCTGAACCACTGAAATTATGCCACTTGGACAAGATAGGGCAATTACTATGTAGAAAACCATAATTAAGCAAAAGATTGATATGGAAAAACTGCAACCTGATAACCTGATATTTCATGCCATGGCATGAAAGTGTGGTATGTGTTTGTGCTAAAATATAAACCTTCCATGGGCGCCGAATGCCCTTGAAAAAATCTGGCATCCACATTGGCAAAACCACAGCTTCCCGCAGCAGTTTCTTGGCATCCTCCAGGTCTGCGATATCGTCCCTGCATGAATCACGATGCACAACAGTCTGTAAGACTATCAGTCCAAAATCAAGCATTTTTTTAATGGCTGCCAACTGTACAAAATAATGCACTTATTCCTGAAAGATGTAGATCTAATCAAATCAGAAAAATCCACAAGACAAAACAATACAGATAGCTGGATATCATTTTGTCATGTACAATCCAGGAACGTTGTGAAAATCCAGTTCTCATAATTCTTTATTTGATCATGTACCCTAGCTTCTAGTATGGGCTATAACATGATATTCATTTAATACTAACATCCATAATAATAATAATAATACTAAACATCTCTTTCAAGCTTCTACTGAGTTACAGATGTGCAAAAACAGATGTGTAAAAGCTTTTTACAATTTTAATTCTCTGTTAATGATTTTGTCATTATTTTTTGTCATGTCAGCTATTATATAGAACAAACTCCTAAACTAGGATTTAAGCTATTTCTGTTGCTTTCACAGGAAAAGGCATGACCTACATAAAGGTATAACTACTACACCACATACATTTACATACTGTAAGATTGCTTCTCATAAGTTTTATAGTTAAACACAGGCCAGATTTGGTAATTATCTAGTCCAAGTCAAAAGAGAGTTCTCAGTATTTACCAGTGGATATTAGGATTTCTGGACATGATGTCTTTCTCCAAAATATTAACCAAATCACTGTCATAACCTGCATCATCAAATTTCTTGAATTCTCCATCTCCTGCCCCTTCTTGAGCATTTTTACCCTAAAGAGGACAAAAACAGCATAATAAATTAAGATATGCTTTTCAGATGTACAGTACAGATTTCCACTGCGATTTTATCTGAATACACAGTACAGAGTAAAAGTTTGGACACCCCTTCTCATTCAGCGAGTGTTCTTTCTTGTGTTCTTTCTTGTGTTCTTTCTTGTGTTCTTTATTGTGTTCTTTATTGTGTTCTTTAGCCCAAACGCGTCTCTTCTGCTTGTTGCCTGTCCTTAGCAGTGGTTTCCTAGCAGATCTTCTAGCATGAAGGCCTGATTCACACAGTCTCCTCTTAACAGTTGTTCTAGAGATGTGTCTGCTGCTAGAACTCTGTGTGGCATTGACCTGCTCTCTGATCTGAGCTGCTGTTAACCGCCGATTTCTGAGGCTGGTGACTCGGATGAACTTCTCCTCCGCAGCAGAGGTGACTCTTGGTCTTCCTTTCCTGGGGCGGTCCGCATGTCAGCCAGTTTCTTTGTAGCGCTTGATGCTTTTTGTGACTGCACTTGGGGACACTTTCAAAGTTTTCCCAATTTTTCCGACTGACTGACCTTCATTTCTTAAAGTAATGACGCCCGCTCGTTTTTCATCACTTAGCTGCTTTTTTATTGCCATAATACAAATTCAACCTCTTTGAATAAGAAGGTGTGTCCAAACATTTGCTCTGTACTGTATTTTATTCTAACATTTAAGGTCGTTACTTTACTTACATTCAGGAAAATGAAGTTTGTGGCAAGATTGGGCTTGCAGTGAATTTTGCTTTTTAAGGAAAAATGATTGCACAACATACATCCTTTAAAAAAACTTAGAAGCAAATACTTTGGTGAAAAGTAAACAGAAGTGTTGGGACAGGTCTTTTTTAATTGAGCCAGATGATGCACTTAAAAAACATTTCCGCTTAACAGTATTTTCTTTTTTATTCTCTTGTGAGATTTCCTCACTGAAATGGCTATAACTTGAACTTAAGATGTTATATAACACTTTTCCACCAACCTTCTCTTCTTTAACTTTAGGATTGCGAGGGTCACGGACAGCACCTCTGTCTGATTTAGGATTAGGCTGGACCTTTCCGGTGGGCCCACGGTGTTGGTGCTGCATGGCGGGACTTTCTTTACGTTGGACCTTCACAGCAGTGTTTGGTCTCTTCACCTGAGCAGGTGGTCTAGGATTCAGACAGGCAAACCCCAAGACAATATCCATAAGATATAACACATCAAACACAGTGACCGTAGTGTGGATAGAATGTGAAGGGGTAATATAAACCTTGGTCTTCCTAGAAATATACCGTAGGATAAAGTAATATTCTCTGAGATATAACTCCTATATATTATACAGAAGTGACAGCCATCAGGTACAAAAGAATCAGCACATAAATCACAATGAGTGGATTACAGTAGTACAGTACACCACAATAAACGCTATGGGTTTTAACAATGCATCATAATGCAAAACCTGTGAAAAGAAGGCATTATGGAAATTACTAATGGATTATGTATGCATCTAATGTGATTACACTGGTAAACACCACAAGTCATATGTACAACCCATACAGTTAAAATGCGTATACAGGTTGCACACTGATCACATTCTAGCTAGAGCATTCAGGAAGACTAGAGCTCTATTTACAGTTATACTGCTACAGCACTCAGTATGATTCAATACATCTAAGACCTCAGTTTAAGAGACATTGTAAACTGAATCCAAAAATTATTAAATGTATATTAGTTTCTGGAATGCCAAGATCACCACCTAGTGACAATATGGCAGATACTTCACATACTGTACACGTCACATGGTCCGTCAGTTGAATAAAAAATGTGATATAATATTCTGGAAAATAATTAATAAATTACTAAATGTTTTTATTTTTAAAATGTGGACCCTGTATTACATTTCATTTACAGTCTAAAACGTGTGTTTGTTTCAACAGAGTTTCAGCAACAGTTAAACGGAAGAGTTGTTTCAGTCATAAATTCAGTGATAATTAGTTAATTGACTCAGCTGTACCTGTGTTCTGCAGGGGTGGGAGGTGGCCACACATCAGGGTCCTTTGTGTAGTCCTCCGGTCGATTACTGGGAAGGTCAACTGGTTTATCCAACTTGAAACTCTCCAGAGTGGTTACTATGCTTTTAACCTGTTCATATTCCTCCACCAGCTCTTGTCTCACCTAAATCCAGCAACGGAATGGCACAAAATTAATGAACAATGATTATACGATATGGCTGTGTGATCATACTGTACAGAGTTCATGTACACTCAGATGATAAACTCAAAGTTTGAGGGTTGTTCAAATCAAACCGGGACTTGCAAAGAAATTTCTGATAAATGAAGGCCTGAATAGTCGACAAAGAACTTGCGGAAGAAACCCATCGTTCTGAGTGAACAGTACACACAATAATTCACCAACAGCACTTGCACATTATAGAAACTCGACTGGGAGCTATTCCCAATTCCCCCGTACAGTCTGACCTCACTCCAAGACATTTTCACATTTTTGAGCCATTAAAGTAGTTCCTGGGTGGCCAGCGTTTAAGAAATGAATCAGGTTAAAGGGAGTGGTTAACTCTCAGAACTGTGTTCTGTTATTCTGCACAAACGTATTCAAAAGTCCCGGTTTTACTTGAACATAGGTGTAGACCATAAGGACAGTTTCACCATGATTTTTCAAGTCTTGTCTAGTCTTCTTGGTGTTTACTGGGGGTTTGGAATCCACTATGTTTTATTACCACCACATTCTGGTCTTGATCTTCCTCATATATCTTTAAGTTTAAATTCTCTTTTTCCTGCCACCTTTAAAAACCCATGAAATACTTTCTTTCTTGTCCTTTTTCTCCATTTTCTAATATATTTTTGGCATTGTACTCAACTTTTCCAAATTCCCTTTGGTCCTCCTTGAGTTACCAGCAAATGATGAAATAATGTTTCAATCTGTGTTCTGATCACGGTCTTGTAAGTTGCATGAGTCAAAGAGTTCCATAGGTGCTCAGGCTGACTGTGGTCTGATTACTATCAAGATCATAATGTATGGTTTATATAATTTAACCCATTGCGTAAAACCTTGTGGATGGGGGCAAAATAACACTTTACTACAACATACTGCTTTTCAAGATGTTTTCCTGAAATATTACTGCAAATTGTTCCTGAATGTTCATCTTCATAAATTAAACTGGTGTTCTCTTAAGTGATGACAGTGCTCCATTAACAGGGTGTGAGGTTTCATTCTAGCTGCAGGCAAGTGTCTGTGTGTATTTGTGTGTGCATTTTACCTGCTGCCATTTGATCTTTAGTGCAGGATCTCTAAGAGACTGGCAGTGTTTTTGGATTTGTTGTAGAACACCCTGGTAGTACACCATAGAAGAGTCGTAATTCCCGAGCAACGCATATTCCCTTCCCTTTTTAGTATTTTCACAAATCTCAGTTAAACTCATCTTGGGAAAATGTCTCGATAAGTACTCAATTGAAGATGCATTTACTTTGAAGACACGTCCTGGAGGTCAGAAGCCCTGGCAGATGAAATAACAAAAGCATAATTCATATGCAACTTGGATAGTTTGATCATGCATAACAGCAGTAATATTAATAGAAATAATCATTTATTTATTGATATTAGTGAAAACAGATAGACCTTAGAATAATTAGTGATATGTCATGCATTAAGGTTATTATTCTCATTAGTAGCTGCAGATTAGGCCTTTGCAGACACTGGTGAGTTAAAGAACAAAGTAAATATGATTATTAAGTATTTGTGCAATTATAGAACTAATATTGGAGTATATTGCAGATTTATATTCACATTAAATCGCGTTATTACCTTTCAAAGGAGCCACTGTGCCGTCTGAGCCACAGCGCGTGCCGTTACCATGGAGAGACGCTACATGAGACAGAACGGAGTCAGATGAAAGGGGCGGGGCTACAAAGAAACAGGAAGTGAAAGGGCTTCGTGCAATAACATACAATACAATATAACTTGTTCTTATATATTTTAATGCTTGTGGCATCTGATACACGAAGCACAAAGTGGCTAATGTGTTTAGTTTGCAATAGAATTTGGGCTAGATTTCTGCGCCTAACGCAGAATCACTTCCGTGTTATAAACGGAAACCGGCACTTCTACTTCCGGGTTCATGTTTTTTTTTTTTGTTAATGTTTTATATTTTATTTATGTTGAACAAAATTATATACAACTAATTAGGCACATTACAAAACATCATAAAACAAGTACAATCCTGAAGCTAAGCAGAAAATGAAGATGAATTAAAAATAAAATATTTAACATAATTAATAAAATAGAGATTCTCTCCCAAATTAAATTGAACTAATTTAGAAAAGACAACCTTAATAGCACTATATTTATAGTAAGTAAACACCCAACGGGACTCTGTGAGGAAGGCCGTAAATAATAATAATAATAATAATAATAATAATAATAATAATAATAATAATGTATGTATGTAGTGAGACTGTCGAGCATTTACTGCTCTTGTACACTCTCTGAGTTAAGTAAGGTTTTTTCTTCAGAAATCATGAATGTGTCTCACTAATTACTGTATATAGAAAAGACACCTTTCTATTCAAGTAACAACAACCACAGAAAATATTTTATAATCAGTAATAAACAATGTTTTGGCTTTCCTAGCTTTGACCATCAAGGTAATTAAACCTTGTTTACTTATCATAAAGTCATCCTTCTCTATAAACTCTTTTAATGCACTGATAAGTACATTTTCAATCCTTTCAAAGAAGAAGAAGAAGAAGAAGAGGCAAAGCCAAAACCTTCTTCACCATCTTTTATAATGCCTTTTCCACTGGTATGAAAAAGAAACCTAGAGCCTCTAGTGCAACTCATTTTCATTTAACACAGGCATGTTCAGAAAATGGTAGCTTCCATGAATCAGAACGTTTTGATGCCATACTTAATGAACTTTTCAACTGAAACCATTTTCCATTATCATACCACTGAATTACTATAGATGCTTGCTTCTCTTGCTAGAAGATGCTATTGTGGCTAAATGAGCAAATCCTCACAACTACATTCCAAACTGCAGTGAAAACGTTTTCTGTTTTATGGAGATTATTTTAACTGGAATATAAATCTGTCTGTTATGAAAAAATCACGAGAACATGATAGTCAGGTGTCCATAAACATTTTTACATATAGTGTAAATGATAATGTAACAACAACTACATTAGTATTATAGTTTGTTCATACAAAATTGGCACTGTTGTTCAGGGAAAAAATAAATCTGAATTTTTTCTCCAAACCTATTTCATTTTTTATCACATAACCTTGTAGTTGAGTTAGGTCCCATACAGAACCCAGCATACAGAGGCTGAGTGAATGTGGTGCGCACTCTGTGGAGGAGCCTCATTGTGTAAGAGACACTGTAGAAGGACAGAGTTCCTGCATTGTAATCTACAAACACTCCTATTCTGGAAGACGCTGGACCTCGAAGCTCAGTCTCAATGCTGTTGTGCCGGAAAGAGACAGAGGAAGAAAAACACCTCAGACTCCAGGACTGACTGTTGAATCCAAACACACACTCATCACCCTGTCCTTTCCTGCTGATCCCTTTATATGAGACTGATATTAACACACCATCACCGCTCCACTCCACCTCCCAGTAACAGCGTCCACACACACTCTCCTTACACAACACCTGAGACCAGGAGTCAAATCTCTGCGGATGATCAGAGTATTGCTGTCGTGTCCTAATGCGTGTCACCAATCTCTTCTTCTCAGACAGAATGAGTTCATAATTTGCTGTTTTGGGATCCAGAGTCAGATAATGGAAATCTAAATGAATAAAATGACCACAGGTCAGATTTTAATCAGAGACTTTACAATAAATATGTGTGACACATGCCTGTGTTTTTCCTCCTAATGCTGCTCGATACTATATATATGAAAAATATCGATAGGTGTAATGTAGCTTACATGTTAGCTTACCAGAAAGTACAATCTTCTAACTAATCGAGACAAAATAGAGACAGCAAATGATGTGGAATATGAAAATGTTTTTATTTGTTGGACAAGCCGGACACGTCTCGGGTCAAATTAGATTTAGAGACATAGAGCAGGCTTCAGCTCCAGTTCATCCCTAAGGTGCTCAGTGGCATTGAGTTCAGTTATGCTCTGTGTAGGACACCTGAGTTCTTCTGTGTACATCTATTTGTGTGTGTGTGTTTCTGTGCGTGTTTCTCTGTCTGTCTGTCTGTCTGCGTGCGTGTATTTGTTATACTTATGCTGCCAAACACAATGCGGACAAAACCAGCTCACTATACAGTACAGTAATCATTAACAATATTTACATAGAAAAAGAAAGGATAGAAAAGTTTGGGGGAAAAAAACACTCACTAAAACACGCTCTTGCAACTTCTCACCAAGCAGACTCACTCTCAGCATGCACCGTCTTCACACAGTTTTGTTTCATAGGAAATGGGCGTGGCCTTAAAGAGAAAGCTTTAAAGTGCATTCAGGAAAAGTGTAGCTACACAACAAAAGAGATAATCTTTTGGTGTAAAAGTTTCCCTGTGAATTAAAGAGCTTAATTTAAAATGGAATCAGTTTTGTTCTAAATATAATTGCTTTACATAACTGCTGGAATATTTTTTAATTATTCATTTTTGTATTCAAATTATTTGAAAAAAATTTAAGTAAATGAATTAAAGTATTTGTGAAACTAACCAACTGACAGCAAATCAAAGGGACACAATCGAATACTCTGTGGTAATAAGGTAATGAGTTGAGGTAGTGAGATGAGAATCAGGAGACATTTCTTGTTAAGTAGCAGTGAAGATAGAAAAGATAATAAAAGGTAATAAATATTGTGCAAAAAAAGTAATTGCAAGTTGGTATGCGAAATTGCTAGAATTCACCAAAATCAAACTGGCAATCTGTTTTCAATCACAAACTATTTATTTAAAAACAAAATATGTTAATGTGGATAGTTTGTGTTACTGTAGGTTGACATGTAAAACAAAGTGCAATCACGGAATTTTACTCTCAGTGATCGTGTTTACAGAAATAAGCAAAAATGTTGTTAAATAAATGTTATAATCACCTGATATAACTTGATGTAATAGTGTGCTTTTTTAAAAATCAGAATAGAAAATTCTGATTTTCTGCTCCAGGCTTCTAGAGACACCCTGTTGGAGCTGTGACTCTAGTTTCCTCCTGTAGCATCGCTTCGCCTCCTTCATCACTTCCCGAACATTTTATGATGCAGCTTTGTATGAGTCTGATGCAAAACGGTCTTAGACTCAGTTAAAGTTTTTTCTCTGATGACTTGTGACCACAGTCACACAATTTCTCAGGACTGAAATACCCACAAACTTTTCATAATTATTTTATTTACAAATTGTGGTAGTGACAGACTGATACATGAATGAAAAGAAAATAAATATTATAATCAAGTTCTAAAATTATGTAAACATATTTATCTAATACATTGAAATACATAATACATACAAACCCATAATACATAAAAGTATTTGCACTATACACTATATTTTATATTTTATTTGCACTATAGTATTTATAAAGGAGTACCATTATATTTACAACATTCCATGAGTAACATTCTGTATCCTCCACCTTCCTTATTCCCTGATTATTAACATTTCATAAAAACAGCCTGCTATTAATGCTATTAAGAGTGCATCATTTTGTCCACTTCCTGTTTGCTGCTGATGCCATGAATTAAGCCAAAGTTTAAAATGTGCTTTATTGGCATGACTGTATTAACAATGTTGCCGAAGCAAATTTAAATAACAAAAAATACACAGAGTAAAAAACTATAAGAAATAAAATGCATAAATGGATATAATAATAATAATAATAATAATAATAATAATAATAATAATAATAATCAGTGGCGACCGGTCAATAAGGGGCGTCGCCCCCCTTAAAGTTAGGCAGAGAAGAATGCTCCTTTAACATGTAATTATTTAACATAATAATTATTTATTTTAATAATGAAATAAAGTCATTTAGTCACAATATTCCGCTGTATTTCTTAATATAATTTTTTTACAATTAAAAATCTAAACTGTATTACGTTCATTTGTGTTGGTGTACGCGGGGCGCCGGACAAACGAGTGTCTATGTAGACAGGTACATTTTTGACAAGCATGTGACCTGAGGCTGAGCTCTGATTGGATTTTGTCAAATCATCCTTCGGGCGCAGCACTGTGCGCCCTGAACCCTCCCACTTTTGTTCTTAGCAAATCAATATTGTTTTTAAATATTTGGGATCATGTGATTGGACCGTTCTCAACGAGTCTTTTCCAGCACTTCTTATGGCAAGCGGAGCTGCTGATGTGAGTCAGCACTTTATTTTATACTAGTAGTAATGATGCTTAATCACCTGATAAATGACTATTTACAGGAGAGCATTAAAAGTTTAATTTTAATTTTGTTTGCGTCCCCCCCATAATTTTTTTTGCACCAGCCGCCACTGAATAATAATAATAATAATAATAATAATAACATGAATAGTCATTATCAGGTATAGTATAGAAAGATGCAGTGTTGATTGATCAATATAAATTATATAACAAAAAAAAAAAGTTCTACAGAACATTTGACTTTCACTTATCAGGACAGAGGTTGTTTCTACTACTCCTATCACTACTACTACTACTACTACAATTCAACATCCTCTTTCTTCTACTACTAATAGTTTGTCCACTCCTACACTCCACTTCCCACTCCCAATATAAATATATGACCTTAAATTAATTATGATCTAGGAAGAGTTTATTTAAGCTCTCATCACTTTCATCACTTTTATCTACTTTAAATTTTGGATCACATAACCTCACAGATGAGTCATAACTCCATACCCAGAACCCAGCGTACAGAGGCTGAGTGAATGTGGTTTGGACTCTGTGGAGGAGCCTCATCGTGTCAGAGACGCTGTAGAAGGACAGAGTTCCTGCACTGTGATCCACATAAACACCTATTCTGGAGGATGCTTGACCTTGAATATTAGTCTCAATGTCGTTGTGCCGGAAACAGACAGAGGAAGGACAGCATTGCAGCGCCCAGGACTGACTGTTGCGTCCAAACACAGACTCAATACTCCCTCCTTTCCTGMCGATCTCTTTATATGAGACTGATATGTACACATACTGACCACTCCACTCCACCTCCCAGTAACAGCGTCCACACACACTCTCCTTACACAACACTTGAACCCAGTGGTCAAATCTCTCCGGATTATCAGAGTATCCTTGTTTCTTCTTTTTGTGGGCTGCTACTCTGTTGTTCTCAGCCAGGCTGAGCTTCTGATGTGCTGTCTTGGGGTCCAGWGTCAGATAAGAATAATCTAAAGCAATAACACACATAAGATGTTATAGAAACTCTGATGCAACAGTGTCACTGTTTTGTATAAATCTTCTTCTTTGTCTTTCGGCTGTTCCCTTTCAGKGGTCGCCACCGAATCATCTGCCTTCATCTAACCCTATCTTCTGCATCCTCTTCTCTCATGCCAACTAACATCATGTCCTCTCTCACTACATSCATAAATCTCCTCTTTGGTCTTCTGCTAGTCCTCCTGCCCGACAGTTCCAACCTCAGCATCCTTCGACCGATATAATTACAATTSAGAACTCTAMATTCAAATTGAAGTGTTAATTATCACTTTTGAGTAATTATTCCGTGTATCATGTTGCATTTGTTCATTCTAGATGTTGCATTTGGTGGATACGAAACTTAAGTTTGCCCATATCAACTTTGCCAAACCATGTCTTTTGTAGAGAGAGCAGGTTTAGGTCTCTAAGGGTGCTTTCACAACTTAGTTTTTTCTGTCCTGTTTTTGTCTAAATCAGTAGAGTTTGTAAACATGTTGTTTATTCTTTTCATGCAAGAACATCAATCAGGTATGTCCATGTCCTGTTTTGGTTCAGTATGTTTTCTAACCAGCACCACACAAGAGTTTGTCGGTTAATTCAAGCTCATCCAAGCCCTCACCTGCATCCACCTCTAACTCTGAATTAAACATGAAATAGGCTGAGCAMTTCTAGGAGCTGCTGTAAGTGCAGGTGGAGGAATGRYGGGWGCATTGGAGCCTGGTAGAGGCAAGTGGGCCTCCAGGAGACAATGGGGAAGTCRGAGCACCATTCCCACATTGCACTGGCTTCAAAATGACCCACAGCTGGAATGAATTGACTCAAGTCACAATGTCCAGCCCAGTTCCTGAACCTACTATTGGGGGAAGCCCAGCTCCTTGCTCAGCAGCCCCGCACCCATAGCATGCTAGGGTACACATTAGTGTGGAAGGCAACAACTCTAATGCTCTAATGCATATTCTCACTGGCATACAGAATAACAAGGATGATCCTTGTTTATACTTGCAGCAGTTATACAGCTCAAAAATCCAGTGTCATTGCCGAAGTGATGGAGGCAACAGATCAGGAAACAGGCAGTCACATTTCACACCCTCTCTCCCTTCTTCATTCTAWACTGTGCCATCTCTCCATTTTCGCATCAGCATCCCTCATAAAAAGACCTGCCCGTCTCTGCTTCACCATTATCATCTTCTTCTGTGGCGGTTGTGTTTGTGCCCGGCTTACCAGTCTACTAATCTTAATGACTAACACAGGAAGGACCCGCTGTTTTAAAGAGTGAAATGTTCAYGCACAGGTTTTGCTTTAATAATAGGCAGTGTACACAACATTGGCTGGAGAGGTGTGGCCAGGTCCAGTGACATCCATTGGACATCAGAAAGACTTTTGCAATTATGAAAGATAGATGAACTGAGGGAAGCAGGACACAAACTAAATAAGAAGTGCGACAACGGCTGATCCTACAGTACAGAACCTGTCAGGAAAAGTTATTTCAAGCTGTTTATCACATTCTGATGGCAGGGCATTTAGTGGTGGATAACACTGGACCAACTTATGGCCCATTGTAATTATTATTATTAAAAGTATTGTAAAGTAAAGACCTCATCAGACCAGTAAATCATTACTGCTCAGGGAGCATTGCTTTGTGATAGTGATTGTGGACTATGAAATGGCATAGTCTAAAGCAGTGCCTTTTTCCATCAATTCTGCAGACTGCATTGCGGAAACACTCTTCCACATTGGCTACCAAGTCAGAATCTCATAAGAGGTTCTGATTGATCAAGGAACTCATTTTATGGCTCATACACTATGCTAACTATACAAACTATTGTCCATTACATCAAACGCTACAAATCACAAAACACTCTTGGTTTATATATATATATATATATATATATAGTGTCTTATGTCTCTACTGCCTTCAAAACAAATACATATTTCCAGCAGAATGATTTCTCTTACCCTGTAGTACTATTTTGTTGAATTCCTCCTGATATATTTCCTCGACTCGTTTTTTCAGATCCAAGAGAAATTTCCTTTCTCCGTGGAATGAGAGATGTTGATTGACAGTGAAGCTGGGTGAGTCCTCACATCCAGGAGAAACACAGAGAGACGGGAAACTCTACAGAGAGGAAACACATCATAGAGAAGGAGAAAAGTGGAGGAGAGGAACGAATGAATCTCAGACTGAATCAGACCAAAGACACACTTGTGATCTCAGACAGGAACATTTCTTGTTGCTGTAATGAGCTTTTAGGAGGAAACTTTGTGAGGAACAGCGCCCTCTGTAGATCAGACAGTGAGTGTTACCTGGAGGAAGTGGATGTGATCTTGTGTGTGTGAAAGCTGCTCCAGCTCAGTGACTCTCCTCTTATGATCAGCAATCTCCTGCTCCAGTTGCTTCAGGAGTCGTTCAGCTCGACTCAGTTCAGCTTTCTCCTGAGCTCTGATCAGCTCCGTCACCTCCGAGCGCTTTTTCTCCATAAGGCTGATCAGCTCAGTAAAGATCCTCTCACTCTCATCTACTGCTGCCTGTGAATGCCTCTTTTAGGTAGGACACACACACACACAGTGAAGCATCTCTGACAGTAAACATATATCGTCTATATCGTGTGTGTGTGTGTGTATATCATTCCTCACCTTTATATTGTCCACAGTTTGTTTCAGCTCCTCCACCTTTCTTTGATTCTCCTGGATCCTCTGCTGTGATTGTTCCTGCTCAATCTTTAGTTCTTTCTGAGACCAAATGAAAATGTAATTTTTAATTTAATGTAATTATTTAGTCTTTAAAACACCATGGTTTTCTTTTTTTTTTTTTGTAAAATAAATCCTTCTGCATTGTGATTGATTGCAAAAATTCTGTTTCATCTACGATTCGTTAGAGTTGGACTCTATTGATGCATATGAATAGGACGTGGGAGTGAATAAGCAAGACAGTGAGGTCCAAGTGATCTTCACCTTCTAAGCCTTTCATGAGTGATATATATATATATATATATATAACTGTATTTCATGGCCTTGTACCATACATGTGCAGTGACAATAAAGTTGAATCTAATCTAATCTAAAAGTAAAAGTAAATGTCCATGTCTATTAAAAACTCCTTGGCAGTCAGTTTACCCCTCTTAATTGTAATCTATTTTCTCATCTCACACATCTCTTAAGTATCCGCCACAGAACAAAGGCCATACTACCAGTAACCTCATCTACGTTACCATGCACTCTCTCAGCCCCAAACTGTGGTGGTATCTGAGCTCTAAAAATGCCAGAAATCTGACTTCATCTTGGTTCAGCCTTCAGCCTTTTTTTTTTCGGGCACTAAGACCCGGAGCAGACCAGAAACACTCACACTCCACAAGACATTGTCATGGGCAATAGAAGAGGTTTGCTCATGTCATGGAGTTCTATATGATTCTATAAGGTTTGTCTCTTGCATTGTCTCATCCAAAGTACCTGATAAGTTAACATTAACATACATTAACAATTTGATATTGAATAAGAATTATATAGTCATAGATCCATTTTAACTGAACTAAACATTAAGATGTGTCTTGAAAAGTAATAGTGACATCCAGTTCTTACCTGTTTTTGATTTCTTTCGACCTCAGCTACAACTGTATCGTGGCCTTTGTGTTCAAACATTGTACATGAATAGCAGATGAAGCTTCGGTCAGTACGACAGTAGATCTCGATCAGTTTGTCATGCTGAGAGCAGATCTTCTCTTGGARCTCTGCACAGRCTTCCACTAACTTGTGCTTCTTAAAGGCAGGAGACTGATAGTGAGGTTGAAGATGATCTTCACAATACGACGCCAGACACACCAGACAGGACTTGACAGCTTTGTGTTTTCTCCCGGTGAAGAAATCACACTTCACATCTCCAGGTCCAGCGTAAGTGTGAGCAGGAGAACCAGCTTGGAGTTCAGTCTTCTTCAGTTTCTCCACCACTTCAGCCAGCATGGTGTTCCTGTGTAGAACAGGCCTCGAAGTGAAAGTCTCTCTACACTGGGGGCAGCTGTAGACGCCCTTTATATCTTCCTCATCCCAAAAGCCATTAATACACACCTTACAGAAACTGTGACCACAGTTAATAGTCACTGGATCCTTCAGGAGATCCAGACACACTGAACAAATAAACTGATCCTGATCTACTAAAATACTGGCCTCTGCCATTTTCCTGCACTGACAAACTCAGACACAGAGAGAGAAAGAGCGAGAGAATTTTTGAGTTTCGTTTTTCCTGAAATGATCATACCATGTATCATAGTCTGATAGGAGGTGGGCGTAGCCTTAAAGAGACGGCGGAAATTAAGCTTTAAAGTGTCATTCGCAAAAAGTCTAGGTATACAACACAAGAAAGAATTTTTTTAAAAAGTTTAAAAGAGCCAATGGAATAATAATAATAATAATTTAATCAGTTTTGTTATAAATCTCTTGGCTAAATAATTGTGCTCTTAATACTGTAAGTGCTGGAATATTTATAAATTATTCATTTTTGTATTATAATTATAAGTATTTGTGAAACTGACCCATTGACAGCTAATMATTTAAAAAGAGTTTTTAAAATGGATATGCCTTTCATGGGGGCAGGGGTGGCTTGGTGGTTAAGGGGTTGGACTGTTTACTAGGAGGTTCATAGTTAGACACTGTCAGGTTGCCCCTGTTGGACTCTTGAGCAGGGTCCTTCACCCCTCAAATAAAGTGCTCAGATACAATTGGTTATCGAGATGGCAATCCAACTCTGTAAATAACTGCCGCAGAAACAGCTGATGTATATCTGAAGTGACAAAACGTCCTGGCCGAAAAAAAGCCATCGTTTGGATTTAATGAAGAACCTTGGATTGGATAATTACTGCAGTATTTATTATGTTTCAGCTGGCACAAGCAACTGATGCACTGAGTAGCATTGCATTTTTAAAACCATGTCAGAAGACATATCCCATGGTCATAAAAAAAAAAAAAAAAAAAATATGTATACAGTGGAACCTTGGATTATGAGCATTATTCATTCCGGAAGCGGGTTCGTATTTAAAAACTGTAAGCTCGTAAACCAAATCATATTTTCCCAAAAGAAATAATGGAAACTCAAATTATTCGTTCCATAGCCCAAAAAAATAAATACATAAAAATAATTCATTCAAAATATAAAGAAATCCATCCAGTGGTGGGCTAAACACCATGACGTTTTTTTTTACAAATAGCGGCAAAAATCATTTACAATATTATAAACACAGAGCTATAATTTATTTAATTTAGTTTTTTTTAAATTGTGTGAAATGGCTAATAAAAATGGTAATAAAATGAAGTGATTCTGTGGATGTGAATTGGTTTAGTCCTGACTTCTAGTTGTGAGTGACTGTAGGGGGGATGCAGAATCAGTAGTTTAGTAGTTATTTCAAAATAAACAACGATGGAGAGAAAAAGGCCAAAGATGTCAGGTGCCCAATTTAGAAAAAAAAACAGAAAAGAAGAAGAGGAGAAACGAGTAAAAAGATAAAGGTCTGCAACAACGTTCTCTCTGTAGGATTACTGTATCATGTCAATGAAGTTCTAGTGATGATTAGTGTTCTAACGTTTGGACAGTAGAGAGCTTGTGCAGGAAATCAGTAACTTCCTTCCCCTGCCATCAAAAACCATGACCCTCCTTGAGCTCATCATTTTTATTCATGAAAAGGATCTATCGGAGATCTACCCAAACTTTTGGACTGCTCTCAGGATTACACTTACTCTGCCAGTGACTGTGGCTCAAGCACAGAGGAGCTTTTCAAAACTGAAGTTGATCAAGTCATATCTGAGATCAACCATGTCTCAAGAACGGCTCACTCGCCTTGCTATCATCAGTATCGATCACTCAGTAGGGGAGCAGATCTTGTACGACGACATTATTGATGATTTTGGATCAAGGAAAGCCAGAAAGGTCAGATTTTAGTTTCAGTTTTTTTTTTTTGTTTCAAGTTCAGTGTTATAATTATATTTTTACCCAGAGGCAGTCTCGTCCAGGGAGTAAATCAGTGTAGAACCTCCACTGTATACATTATACAGCTTTTAAATATTGGATAAAAATATCTAAAAGTCCACAGACGCACTTTTAGATATTTGGTAAGACATTTGTTCAGGGAGCATGAGGGAATTTTCCAGTTCAATGTAATAATCAAAGCTAAAAGCAGACAATGAAATGAACTCTCCAGTTGCTTGCTGATTGCTTTCTGTGTATCAGCTTAGCCCTTACCTTGATTTGAGTGTTAATGAATATGGTTTTCCTGCAATGGTGCAAATAATCTGTTTACTTTCATATTAAATTCTACACTAACCAGAAAATGTTTAATCCTTATTTTGTGTGTTTTTTTTTTTTCTCACACAGTAGGATGTTCTTCCACCAGCTGCAGCAGCACAAAAAGATGGGACTTTCTCTGAGGAAATATTTTTGCCAAAGCCAGGCAGACAAACTAAATATTTTATATCAGGATAATAAATGTCACACATACACAAACATACAAAAATCCATTTATAGTCTAACTGTAAATACCAAAGTGAAAAAAGTGTGCTAAATATATTAAATCCTAGGATACATACTTAACTTAACTAATGACCAGTAGACTAAAGGAGTTTAGGATTTACAAATGCTGAATGTATTTTCTACACTATAACATGTTTTTAACCACATCAGTAATAATAAGGCAGATTTTATTCATGAATGCAACAGATTTAATTTGCATAAAGTTACAAAAAATAAGTGAAACATACAGTTCTGTAGTTCTATTTGTCTTTAACAAAACTTGCTGGTTGTCTCACAAAAACACAAACAGAAACAGAAACTGTTGTTTGAACAAAAACAGGATTTTTTATTGGAATATATTGTATTACATCTTGCTGTTACACAGAGATTGAAAACAGGCCGAGAGCTACGGAGCATTACTGTATACTAAAAGTGAAGTACATAAGATTTAACAATAACACATTAGACAATACACTCTATAGTGTAAACTATGTACTTAATTACAAACTACCTAATAAAAAGCATAAAATGTACCTTATGTCTATAAAGTAAAAATAATAACGATAAGAACTAACGTACACAATTATGCAGATTCCAGCCGTGAATTCAAACTACAAGTCGAGAATAGCGCAGCCAATTGAGAAATCAAGAATGTGCAAAAGTCCAGTTTCTAAAAATTGCTGGTGTTGCCCCAATTTTAGTCTCTGGTTGGCTGGAATTTGACTGGAGTTCTAGCGCTGCTGAAATTTATGTTCTAATGTATACTTTTTGTACAGTGCTACAGTTATTGTTATGATTATTTCGACCATACCATATTTACGACAAAAATAAATTTCACTTAAAGTAGATTTTCCTATAATATATTTTTGAAAAGTGCTTTGTACTCTAAAATATTTGAATATATTTCTAATGCACAAAGGTCTACATTTTTTATTAGGGTAGTTACTATTTATTTTTAAGGCTCATCCTACGATGTGCAATAAGAAATTGTTTATTATCAATTTTGCTCATGTATAAAACCCCTAATATGTTTTCAGAGGGAAACATAACCTGGCATCTGGGTTTTAATATTTACTAATCCATTTTACTATCATATCATTTCAGGTCACATAACTTTACAGTTGAGTTATAAAATACCCAGAATCCAGGATAAAGAGGCTGAGTGAATGTGGTTTGGATTCTGTGGAGGAGCATCATCGTGTCAGAGACATTGTAGAAGGACAGAGTTCCTGCACTGTGATCCACATACACTCCTATCCTGGAGAAGGCTGAACCTTGGAGCTCGGTCTCAACATTGTTGTGCCAGAAAGAGACAGACGTAGAAGAACATCGCAGACTCCAGGACTGCTTGTTCCGTCCAAACATACCCTCATCACCTCGTCCTTTCCTGCTGATCCCTTTGTATGAGAGTGAAATGTACACACCACCCGTACCGCTCCACTCCACTTCCCAGTAACAGCGTCCACACACACTCTCCTTACACAATGCCTGAATCCAATAGTCAAATCGCTCTGGATGATCAGAGTATTGTTGATCTGTCCCACTGCTCGTCATTGCTCTGTTCTTCTCCCACAGAACAAGTTTAGGATATGCCGTGTTTGGATCCAGGGTGAAATGATTGAAATCTAAAACACAATAAACAGGATTTATAATACAGGTTTCTGTCCGATCATCTGTGGTTTTATTTTTTCTCAGATTTTCTCCTTAATTTAGTCGTATCCATTTTCCACCCGTCACTAGGGGGCTCCACATTAAGGCTACTACAGTACTACCACTCAGAGAGGGCCGAAGACATCAAACATTTTCACTTACACTGCAGGAAATCCTTTCTGCTTTTTGGTTCAGAGAGCAACTTCTGACCTGCTGCAGCTGTGAAGACAGAGACCAGAATAACGTCAAAACAGTGAAAAGCATTAATATGAAAGATTTGATTCCCTTCTGGTGTCTGAGTGGCACCTCAATAACAGATATCAGATTACATTTTTTGGTGATATCGTTGTGTAATATGTGGGTTGATTAGTGGATAAAATCAGCATGCTGCATTAAATTTCAAAGAATAATTCATTATTAGTTCACAATTCACTAATATTTCGTTTGCCATACTTTGCTTTGATAATGGACATGACATCATTTTGGTAAGATTGTGGACTGTGGAAGGAAACCGGAGTAGCCGGAGGAAACTCACTAAGTACCTGCAAATTCCACGCACACACCAAAGGTGGGATTTGAACCCACAACCCTACTGTGTCGCCTGTGCCACCTTTATGTCATCACCCTTTAAAAAAAGCAATATTTTAGCTTTTAATATGATTGAATATCTTACATCACGATTATGCTGTTCATTCATTTACTGTAAACCCTCTAAAAGACCCAGTGACTTTCATGGGTATCTGTGGCGGATTTAAGTACACCATAATAGTGTAAAAACAAATAGTCAAACTCTGACTTATAAGGAGGGATAGCTAAAAACTAAACTAAGCAAGAGAGCATATAAAACCTAATGGATAGCTGTGATTCTATTGTAAAAAGATAGAAAGGAAGGAAGAAAGAAAGGAATACCATCTGCCAATGCTGACATGAACTTTGTTTATTCTGATGCAAATTTAAAAAGCCACTGCTAACTGTACGTTTTATGGCTCACTTTACTGTGACAGAATTTTTTTTTACATTTGCTTCTTTACCTTGTGAAAGTATTTTGCTGATTTTTTTTGCACAGACTTTCTCGACTTGTTTTTTCAGACGTGCGAGCGATTTCCTCACTCCATCAAATGAGAGATGTTGATTGACAGTGAAGCTGGGTGAGTCCTCACATCCAGGAGAAACACAGAGAGACGGGAAACTCTACACAGAGGAAACACATCATGGGGAAGGATAAAAGTGGAGGAGAGGAACGAATGAATCTCAGACTGAATCAGACCAAAGACACACTTGTGATCTCAGACAGGAACATTTCTTGTTGCTGTAATGAGCTTTTAGGAGGAAACTTKGTGAGGAACAGCGCCCTCTGTAGATCAGACAGTGAGTGTTACCTGGAGGAAGTGGATGTGATCGTGTGTGTGTGAAAGCTGCTCCAGCTCAGTGACTCTCCTCTTCAGTTCAGCAATCTCCTGCTCCAGTTGCTCCAGGAGTCGTTCAGCTCGACTCAGTTCAGCTTTCTCCTGAGCTCTGATCAGCTGCGTCACCTCCGAGCGCTTTTTCTCCATAAGGCTGATCAGCTCAGTAAAGATCCTCTCACTCTCATCTACTGCTGCCTGTGAATGCATCTGTCAGGACACACACAATGTACAAGTGTATACATACATGCACACACAAAACTGAGCCCCCCCCCCCCATATTCAACAAATATTTTAATATATCGTTTCAAAGGACAATATTATAGCAATGAAACTTGGATATATTTTAAAGTAGTCAGCTTGTATAGATTTACTGTCATCTGAAAATAACTCAACATACCGCCATTATTGTCAAAAAAGTGACAAAAGTGAGTACTCCCTAAGTGATAACATCTGTACTGTAACAAACACGCTACTATTATCGGAAATAATAACTTGCCGTTAGCAGAAATAACTATTGGATTTCTAGCACACTGCCGCTGGTGTAGTTAATCCCGGAGGAACCGCCGTCACTCACGCCGCCTCCCGGGACATACACACTCGCATAAAACACAAAACACACAAAAAACCCTCCTACATAGCAGGAGGAATAGCCGTGAATGCACAGTAGGCTATATAATGTACTATAAATGCCTCGGCGGGCTCCACACGTAAACATATAAAACCAACACATTTACATGCGCTTTTGGACGTACTAGGGCCCGCATTGGGGTTTACAATTCTGTAGATTTGGCGTTGGCGTTAGCATTTAGAAGTTAGCATTTAGATGAAATGGCTGCTGTTACCTGGCCTAACCTCTCTTCTTCTTTTATTGGTTTGMCACCAACGGTTCCCACAGCGCCTCGGCTGGACGGGAGCCCGTAACTAGGCAACACTGTTACACCCCCTCCCCCTCAGAAGAAGGCGTGACCTCGCCATAAAAAGGCTTTAGATTAACTACATGGACCGTGAATGGTCCAGCTTGGCTAATCAGTTGTACTTGATAGTTAACCTTGTTAAGAGCCTTAAGGATTCTAGCCGGTCCCTTCCATTTCGGAGCCAGTTTGGCCATATGCGAGTCCCCTGCCCGAGACTGAGGGAAAGCGAGGACCCACACGAGGTCGCCCACATTATACGTGACCGCCCGTCTTCTGGCATTATAATACCTCCCCTGCCGTTCCTGGGCCTTGGCTACGTTGCTCCGDACGGCTTGGAACAGTGCTTCCTGATGCTCCACTGTGGCATAGGCAGGATGATCAGGAGGGATGGTTCGATGCAGCATACTTTCCAGTGGTCCCTTTAGCTTCCGGTCCCTTTAGCTTGCTATCTCTGCTGGGGTAAAATCAGTGCTTTCTTGCCAGGCTGTATTGATGGCAAACCGAAACTCAGGAAGCCATTGGTCCCACTGYTTGTGGTTTTCTCTGACAAATGCTGCAATCATGAATTTTAATGTTCGGTTGGTTCGTTCCGTGATATTGGTCTGTGGGTGGTAGGCCGTGGTGAGCTTTTGGGTCACACCCCAGTGTCGGCAGATGGTGTTGAGAAGCTGGGAAGTGAACTGCGGACCCCTGTCGGAAACCAAGTAGGCTGGTGTACCCCACCGTGTGAAAATCTCCCTTGTTAAGATGTTGGTAATGTTATGAGCTTTGGCTGTTCTCAGAGGAAACATCTCAACCCACTTGCTGCAGTAATCTACGACCACCGGCAGATGTTCATTGAGCCGGGATGACCGGGGAAATGGACCCATGAGATCTACTGCCAACATAAAACCAGGTTCCACTACAGGTGTGCTTTGTAGTAAACCCGCCAGCTTACTAATATGTGGTTTATACTTCTGACAAGTCACGCAGTCTGGGAACTTGGCGATAGAGGAACTGGTTCACGATGCAGTAATGTATTTTCTTGACATCAGGATCTAACTTTGCCTCTCTCCACAGCTCACAAAGCGCTTCATCCTCCTTCTGGACCTTTTCCAACTCCCCCCAGTCACATGGCAGACCCCACTGCATCTCATTGGGCATAGGGAAGCCATCCAGCGGTGTTTTGCTGTTGACAGCTCTAAAGTCAAAAACACAAAAACGAGTCCCGCCATCCTTTTTTCCCACGAGCACGACAGGGGAAGCCCATGGCGAGTTAGATGGTCTGATGATCCCTGCCTCCAGYATTTTGGCRACCTCCYCCTCTACAACCTGCTGCTTGTGGACAGGGACGGGGTAGGCCTTTTTCCTGATTGGTCTTTCGTCGGTGGTGTATATATGGTGGGTTATGGCCTTAGTATGGCCAATTCGGTCGGTACATACAGTCGGCCATTCTAGCAACAGCTCCTGTAACTGACACTTGTGTTCTTCTGACAGGGAAGCGTTGCTGACCAAGCTGGAGATGGCAGATTTGGAGGCATCAGACACTGGGGGCAATGRATTGGCCACATAAARGGAGACTTGGCCGTGAGTGGAGGTACATAGCGGGAAATACTCACCCTCTCTCCCTGGGATTGAGTAGGAGTGCTGGCTAAAATTAATTTGCATACCGGTGTCTGTCAAAAAATYTAGCCCCAGCACACAGGGAAACACTAAATCACTGTCTCTCATTATAAAAAGACAAACCTCAGACTCTATTCCCTGTAAGGAGTATCGGGCTGACAGTTTGCCTATTGTAGCCTGTAACAGGCAATTGGCCAATGAGAATGTCTGCCCTTTTGCTGGTTGCCACCTTTCAGTTGGTTTCTTTATCCTCTTCCACAGCGTCTCGGTCATGAGGGAGAAGGTACTGCCTGTATCGATGACGGCTGTGCAGGTGAGTTGTACCATCAACAAAGAAGGGCTTGCCTGAGCGATACTGAGGCTGGTGGGGTTTTTGCTCTCCTTCATCTGTTTAGGTGTTGGAGCGGGGATCTGCCTTTGTCGAAATACTTTGGCGGCGTTAAAATCTCTCTCCACCAGCGTTCCGATTCGCACCAGCTCGCTTATGGTGACAACTGTGCTCCGCAGCAGGCTGGCAATGCGGGTGTTACAGTTCCTCAATGTCGCTTGTACAATTTCTCTCTCCGTCATCCCTGGTTTCCACCTCAGACAGAGAGCACGATACTGAAAGGAGGATGAGAACTGAACCCTGACCGAGCGAAAGGAGTAGAGGAAGCAACCGGTTGCGCCCCCATCATGGCCTTTAATTGTGAGTCCCGTCGTTTCATACACTCTACCATGGAACGGCCCACATCATTCAATTGATCCTCACATTGTTTCTTTACCGTCTGGCACAGTTGTTGCATTTCTGCCTGGACACTTTCCTCTCTGTGCTGGTTTATCAGCATATCCGTGTTGTGATTGTGTTGCAGTTCATTCACCTGATTGGACAGCTCATCCATTCGTTGGGTGAGTCGGTCTTCCAGTGTCTGCAGGGTCGTCTCTAACTGACCAAGGCGGGTGGCCAGCACCATGGAAATGAGACTTTGGTCGTCTTCAGCATCAACAGGCGGAGGAGGAGGAGGCAGCTGTTCATCGGGGAGTGGTTGCTCTAACTCATTGTCACCGTGTGGGCCCTCGTCATCCACCCCAGAACATTCCTCGTCATCAGAATCTAGATAAAGACGGCTAAGGGTGTTAATGAGCTCTTGAATGGGCTCACGACGCGTCACGAAAGAACCCGTAGTGAAATCGTGAGCTACCAACACTTCCTCAGCTCGTGCATCGGACTCGGCCATTATTTGCCCCAATTTATTTTAACAAACAGTATGATTAATTAAACACTTAAATTAGTGTGTCTTACAGCGTGAAAAGGTATAAGAGAAGGCTGGCTAGGTAATAGCTAACCACCACAGCATCGATGTAACACACAATGTATAAAATCACTATATAAACTCTGATGGCCCCACGTTGGGCGCCACTGTAACAAACACACTACTATTATTGGAAATAATAACTTGCCATTAGCAGAAATAATGGGTAAGGACCACCAGAGATATCGATTATATATTTACAATGCATGTACATTTAATATTATGCTGTATATTTACACCACCCATGCACCTGCCATGCATATCACACTCATACTGTCCGCAATAATGCCGAAGGTTTAGAGTCCTTTCTCTCCTTTGCACACAAGTCCATTAACAAAAAAACAAAACCAGAGAACGTCCCACTCCACACCCAATGCCCTCCGTGAGCGACGTCTCCTTTAAGGGTGATGCGGTGATCACCGACGCACCGGTCCCGCGCACACTGCCGCTGGTGTAGTTAATCCTGGAGGAACTGCCGTCACTCACGCCGCCTTCCGGGACATACACACTCGCATAAAACACAAAACACACAAAAAAACCCTCCTACATAGCAGGAGGAATAGCCGTGAATGCACAGTAGGCTATATAATGTACTATAAATGCCTCGACGGGCTTCACACATGTAAACATATAAAACCAACACACTTACATGTGCCTTTGGAAGTACTAGGTCCCGCATTCGGGTTTACAAATCTGTAGATTTGGCGTTGGCATTAGCATTTAGCATTTAGATGAAATGGCTGCTGTTACCTGGCCTAACCTCTCTTCTTCTTTTATTGGTTTGACACCAACGGAACGGGAACCCATAACTAGGCAACACTGTTACAGTACATCTTTAACCATGTAAAGTCACATGTTTTATTCATTGTGTTCATGTGTTTGTCAGTGGCCGAATATGTCACCAGACCTGACTCTTGAGAACACTCACTCACTCATCATCTATACCGCTTAATCCTGTATTCAGGGTCACGGGGGCCTGGAGCCCATCCCAGGAGACTTAGGGCACATGGCAGGGTACACCCTGGACAGGGGGCCAATCCATCGCACAGACACACACACACATACACTCACTCATTCACACATTACGGGCAATTTGGGAACGCCAATTAACCTAACCTACATGTCTTTGGAATGTGGGAGGAAACCGGAGTACCCAGAGGAAACCCACCAAGCACGGGAAGAACATGCAAACTCCATGCACACAGAGACGGGAATCGAGCCTGGCCGGGGATCGAACCTGGACCCTGGCGGTGCTAACCACTACACCACCGTGCCGCCCCCTTGAGAACACTTTTGTATATATAGGTTCACGSTCACAGAAAGTGATCTTTAATTGAAATGCCAGTTTTACGTGTGTTTACTATTCACCTTAATATTGTCCACATTCTGTTTCAGCTCTTGCACCTGCTTATGCTTCTCCTCGATCTTCTGCTCGGATTTCATCCACTGATCCTTTATCTTAGTCTGTGAAAAAAATTAATAAATTATATATATATAATTTAGAAACTCTGCTCTGTTGCGATTCTTTTCAAAGGTAAGGTGCTGGTTCATTTTTTTTTTTTTTCCACAAGCAGTGATTCCCTTAGTATGCACTCACGCCAGGTCAGAGAGATTTCTTTTTTCCCTGTCAAAATAGTGTTTCCGTGTTTATTTGTGTGTCCGTTTGTTGTGAAACTTAAGTGATTCTGTTAGTATGCGCTCATGCCAGCCTCGCTTTTTTCCGTGTGTGTTTCCGCGGTGTTTCCGCTGTGTTTATGTGTTTGTTGTGAAACTTAAAAAGTGAGTCCGTTAATATACGCTCATTCCAGCCTCAAAAAGATTTCTTTTTTTCCTGTTAAAACAGTGTTTCCGTTGTGTGTGTGTGTTTGTTGTGAATCTTAAAAAGTGAGGTGGGGAGAGAGAGGAGGAGTGTTACTGTGTAAGGCGAGGGAAGGGGCTAATTCCACACACACACACACACACACACGGCACCTGCGCGCACCAACAGAAACACTTATCTGTCGGGATTTATTTGTACTTTTTTTAAAGGTAAAGTGCAGATTCATTTGTTTTATTTTCATTTTTATAGATTTCATTTTAATTATGTATTAATTATTTATGTATTTATTTTTTGGGGCTGATTTTTCATCATTTCTTATGGGAAATGATGATTTGGTTTACGAGTGTTTTGGAATACGAGCCCATTTCTGGAACGAATTATGCTCGTAATCCAAGGTTCCACTAATATATATATATATATATAAAGACAATAATACAACTGTGGTAAAGCGAGAACCACCACTCGCTTACAGACGGGGTAATTGTTCTAAACGAGATGGTAAATGATGGCTCTACCCGCAATAGCACTTCAGTGCAAAGTGAAGTTTATTTACAGTGCACAGGAAAACGTACAGTCCACGGGTGCAGTATATTTACAGGTGTGAAGACAAAACAGGGGAGAGGGAGAAAAAAACCCAAAGTACCAAAAAAAATACAAAACAGCAAAATAAAGGGGGGAACAAATCCAAAAATATATACAACCTGTATCCACAATATACTGATGTAAACAAAATAGCTCGAGGCACCACTGTTGCACTCTCGCTCCGACTTGGTAAACAAGCAATTATTTGGAGTCTGGTCTCTTCTTTTATAGGCCAGACTCCGCCCCTTCCTGGGACTTCTCATCCTATAGGCAAAACAGCTTAACAAGACCACATTACTTATCTCTTGCTGCTTGGTTCATCATCTTTAACA
>QMIH01001771.1:2750-13290 GCA_003987875.1 Clarias batrachus | reverse complement strand
ACATCGGAGTGTGAAATGAACATGGGTGTAATGTAATGTAGTAATCCGTGTGCCGTCGGAAGCGCGTGTGCACCCGCGCTGCCAGCGGCAGAAACAGCGGGAGGGGAATGAACGTGATTATTTTTTTGTTCTAGTGGTAAGCGCGCGCGCGCGCGCGCGTGTGTGTGTGTGTGTGTGTGAGAGAGAGAGTGTATGTGTGTGTGTATGTGTGTGTGGAAGAGAGCGCGAGTGTATGTGTGTATGCGTGAGTGAGAGAGAAAGTGTATGTGTGCCAGTGTTGTCCAGCGGGGACACTTAGTCCAGCTTTGTCACAACAACTTACTGAAGAAGAGATTACTCAAAGTCTTGCTTAGTCTTGACAAAACAGCCCTGTGTCACATACTGTACTATCACTTTGTACTGGACATTTATTGCTATTTCACAAATAGGAATGAACAAATATTTTTTTTGGGTGATACATGTCAAATGTGGCTATTAATGCATCCCTGCTCTGAAGCATCCCAGATGCTCTCTCTCTTTCTCTCTCTCTCTGTCTCAGACATTAATACTATCTCTGTCAGCTTCATTCCCACAGTATGTTCAAGGCACGATTACTCCACCCATCTTCACCATGTTGTATTTCATGTAGAAATCACGGGTCAGAATTAAGTGCTAAATTCTTTTATTTTTTATTATTTTATATTTAGCACAACTTAAGGAATATGATTAAATTAAGTTTACTAAATTTTAACCAACTATATAAACATGACTGAGCCAAAAACAACAAAAATGGGTCATGTCTGCAATTAAATTGCGGTATAATATAATTTTGGTGTTAAAAATTAATTTGAGCTTTAGCTTGATGTTTAAAGCCTACACCATCGAAACACACAGGCAGGATGTCCATATAAGATTTTTGAAATCACTCATTGTCCATTGTTGTGTTTCTGGCACATATACTGTACAGTATGTGCCACGCAAGCTTTTAAGATTAGTACACTGAATGATCTCACGTGTTAATGTTAACAGTAACAATTTGACTTTAAATAAGAATTTTCTTTAAACCAGATGAAAGTCATAGACATAAATCAACTAAATAGAAGATAAATTATAAATAAGGTGTTTATAAATTGAATATATAATATAGTGACATCTATAATCCGTACTTGTTTTTGATTTCTTTCATCTTCAGCCGCAACCGTCTCATGGCATCTGTGTTCATCCATCATGCACAAGTAACAGATGAAGCTCTGATCAGTACGACAGTAGATCTCGAGCGGTTTGTCATGCTGAGAGCAGATCTTCTGTTGGAGATCTGCACAGGCTTCCACTAACTTGTGCTTCTTAAAGGCAGGAGACTGATAGTGAGGTTGAAGATGATCTTCACAATAGGAGGCCAGACACACCAGACAGGACTTTACAGCTTTGCGTTTTCTCCCGGTGCAGAAATCACACTCCACATCTCCAGGTCCAGCGTAACAGTGAGCAGGAGAAGCAGCTTGGAGTTCAGTCTTCTTCACTTTCTCCACCACTTCAGTCAGCATGCTGTTCCTGTGTAGAACAGGCCTTGGAGTGAATGTCTCTCTACACTCGGGACAGCTGGAGACACCATTTACATCCTCCTGATCCCAGCAGCAATTAATACAGACTTTACAGAAACTGTGACCACAGGGAGCAGTTACAGGATCCTTTAGGAGATCCAGACACACTGGACAGCTGAACTGATCCTGACCTACTGAAATACTGGCCTCTGCCATTGTATTTCTGCTGTCAGACTGAGAAAGAGAGAGTAAGAGACAGAGAGAGAGACACAGAGAGAGAGAGAGAATGTTCATATTATCAATCAATAAAACATATATTTTGTTTGTAAAATGACAGAGTTGGTAGAAAAAGGTAGAACATCCACTATATACAGTATAGACACACACACACAGAATATAAACGCACAGACCCATCGACAATACTGCGAATTGCTGACCACTGATGATTAAATTCCCCTGTGTTATTAATTAAGCAGTAAAAGTGAAGCCTCTTTGGCGCTAGCCTTTACTGAGACACAAACATGAGAATTACTCTGATTCTGATTCTGTCCTGTTCTGCTGAGTCATGGTGTCTCCTATAGCCTCTTCCTTCCTTGTCTTTTCAGCTGTGAAGAGTCTCTCAGGACAAGCTTGGACTAGAAATCCCTCTGTTCCACAGCCAACTTGGAGTTCCTAAGGTCATGACGATGGCTTCTTATGTTAAACACTAGGTTAAATTCTTCATCATTTTTATTGAAAAGCAGGAGGCCCTGGTGTCTGTGAGGCACATCGTGCTTCAGTAAGTGTGATTTACATTCTGCCAGCAGTTTCTGATAAGCCTGGCCTGCTGCCAAACACAATGCGGACAAAACCAGCTCACTATACAGTACAGTAATCATTAACAATACTTACATAGAAAAAGAAAGGATAGAAAAGTTTTGAGAAAAAAAAACACTCACTAAAACACGCTCTTGCAACTTCTCACCAAGCAGACTCACTCTCAGCATGCACCGTCTTCCCACAGTTTTGTTTCATAGGAAATGGGCGTGGCCTTAAAGAGAAAGCTTTAAAGTGCATTCAGGAAAAGTGTAGCTACACAACAAAAGAGATAATTTTTTGGTGTAAAAGTTTCCCTGTGAATTAAAGAGCTTAATTTAAAATGGAATCAGTTTTGTTGTAAATATCATTGCTTTACATAACTGCTGGAATATTTTTTAATTATTCATTTTTGTATTCAAATTATTTGAAAAAAATATAAGTAAACGAATTAAAGTATTTGTGAAACGAACCAATTTACAGCAAATCAAAGGGATTTAGAATGTATATGACTTCTACAGGGATGGATTATGAGACAATGGGCCTGGTCACAGACACACAAAAGCTTTACACATTGAAACAAAAGCATGCAGTCAGCAAAATACAACAGAACATTTTCCACAATTTATCCATATTATAGTATTCAACCAAAATTAATTATAGAGGACATACACGTCCTGGCCAAAAAAAGCCACCGTTTGGATTTAAACAAGCAAGAACTCAAAACTTACTGCAGTTATTAATATGTTTCAGCTAGCAACAAATCCTTTAGCCCTAACTGTTACTGTTTTAAAGGCCATATAAGAAGACATTCATATGGTCATATTTGTTTTTTTTATTTACTATGAATACCCAAATTCATCAGGCTCAAATGTGAAATGTGCAATGAGGATTCATTTTCATAAGGATTCCACCACAGAGTCCTGACCTTAATCTCACTGAACATCTTTTGGATGTGCTAGAGGAAACTTTACTGAGTGGATGATTCTCCTATCATCGATTTGGCCAAAAATTATAATGCAACAGAAAGAAAAATATATTATAACATGGCATAAGCTTCTTGAAACTATAGCCCAGGAATTTGTTATCTCCTAATATATTCATTAATTTTTCTATAAATTAATAAAAACGATCCAAGCATTAGTGTACAAATGTGGTCAAGCGGGCACGTTCCCACCTATGATTTAGAACATTAGCCTATCAGAGCTTGGTACAGGTTATATAAAGCCTGCAACCCAGCTAATGGGATGTGTCATTGCTAGCTCCGCCCCCTTGGTGTGTGTGGGTCTTTGGTTATAATAGCACCTTTGCAGCTTCAGTGGTGTGTAAGATACCAGAGATTGCCAGCTCCGCTTTTGGGGTGTGTGGGTCTCTAATTAGCAGCTGGAATAGTACCTTGTTCACAGCTTCAGGGTGGTGTGTAGGCTACCTGTGATGCGTTATTGTCAGCTCCACCATTGGGGTGTGTGGGTCCWTGGTTAGCAGCATCCTGTTCCCGGTCTTGGGGTGGTGTGCAGGCTATCATTTCCTGCTGGTTTGAGTCCATCATCTTTGTATCCGTCACCTTTGAGTATACTGCAGAGATTTGGACTGTGAGCAACTGTTTGATTTGGGTGGCCCGGTGACCAATACCTGCAGGACAAATCCGTTCATTGGGAGCGCCTTTTTTTGTACAGAATGGGATAACGGTGGCGCTGCTGTTTTGCTGTTACTTTCTACTACCTTTTGCTGTTACTTTCTACTACCTTTTGCTGCTACTTTCTGCTGCTACTTGGTGTTGCTGCTTTGTGGTGATACTTTTTGCTGTTGCTACTCTTTGCTGATATTCTTTGCTGCTACTGTGTGTGTGCTGCTACTGTGTGTGTGCTGCTACTTGTCATTGTTTTCTGTATTTGGGTTTGGGTTGTTTTTGTTCTTGTATTTCTTTTATTCTTGTTTTTGGTTGTTTGCTTAGCTTGACTGAGCTTTCTTTATAATTGTTTTTTCTTTTTTTACATTCTGTCTTTCTTTTAAGCAAAGGGTCATTTGTGTTTTTGTTAATGAGGGGTATTGTGTAGTGTGCTTCTCATTCAGGTTTATTGTAATTTTGTGTGTTTTTGTGTCTGGTTGTTTTAGGCCCCTGAGCTGGAAGGCTAGATGTTCTGGTACAGTGGTGGTGGTGGTGTCAGGAGCACGGAGTGTGGATTGATTGTGATCACTCACCGTATTGTATGCATGCGTGTGTTTGTGGCGCAGGAATAATTATTTTACAGCTAGCCTACCCTGCTATGGGTAAGCCTTAGTGTCTTCGCAATTAGTGGGGTATTACGCTGTATAGCTCATCTCAGTTATGTAATTTGGTATTTCAAGTGTTTTGTCTGGTTAATGTAATTTCAATAAATATTTTGTATACTGATTCCATGTCTCTGCCCTCCATGGTAACGAACTTGTGTGCCTGAGTTGATTTAGTATTTAGTTCCCCTTATTGTAAAGGGGTGGCATAATCGGTATTTATTTCGTAACTCTTTGGGTATTCATAGTGAGACTCGACCCGTGCCCACCGCGCCACAATCTGGCATAATCGGCAGGATTACTGTGTTTGGCAGAGACGTAGGTATTGGTGGAAGTTTGTCTGTTTGTTTTCTTCATTTTTCTTTGTCGTATTTGCAGTGGGATTGGTGAGGGGAGTATCAGCAGGACAGCAGCGTGTGTCCGGGGGATTCTGAATTCTGTTTCCCTTGTTGGTAAGTGGTAGTGATTCAAAGTTATGGAGGAARAGTTGCAGGAACTGAGGGAAGTAGTTGCTCAGTTGCGGGCAGAGAATGAGAGATTGCGCAAGGAATGTCTTCCTGCACTATCTGGCCCTAGTGCTGAACATTCTACTGCTTCTGGTCCCTCTGTTGCTGTAAGTGCCCAACCAATTAATGCACAGACTGTCCCGCCAGAAATATTTGTTTTTGTACCGCGTGATGTTCAAAATTTAGTGGCAGGGTGGGTCTGAGTATTGAGAAGTATGTGGAGTAGGCCAGAGGTTGTATTCAGGCTCGAACCTCTCTGTGTCCGACCAAGCTTTCTTCCTGTTTGACCATCTAGARGGGGAGGCAAGAGAAGAGATTAAGTATCGTTCAGAGATTGAGCGGAATGATACAGATAAAATAATTTCTATTTTGCAGGATTTGTATGGTTGCTCACAGTCATATGTGTCTTTGCAGGAGGCATTCTTTTCAAGGAAACAGCATGAGGGCGAGTCATTGTTGGAGTTTTCVCTCGCCTTGATGGGCCTTCTTGAATGTGTGAAGCAAAAATCGCCGTATGCTATGCCCAATTTCCAAGTTTTGCTACGTAATCAGTTTCGTAAGTATGTTGGGGACATTGCCCTCCGTCGAGAATTAAAGCAGTTAATTCGTCCTCAGCCTACTTTAACATTTTTAGAGGTTTGTAGCGAAGCCCTAAGATGGGAACGTGAGGGTATKTTGGGGAATATGAGGGCCCGAAGTAATTCTGTCCCATCCACCTATGGAATTCAGTATGGCATGCAGGGGGAGTTGGGTGTTGCGGGATCTCCTTTTCAGTCTGAATTGGGTGCGTTGAGAGAAATGCTCAGATCACAGCAAGAACAGTTAAATAAGTTCACTCAAAATTTTGCTCGTTTACAGGTCCCTCAGCCACATAGTCGGTCCTCACATCATGGCCCCGTAATGTGTAGGAGGTGCCAACGACCTGGCCATTTTGCCAGAGAGTGTGATGCAGGGCGTGYTCCCCCTTGCCCTCAACCTCGTTTGTCTGTTCCATCGTCGTTAGGGGATAGACAGCCTGGCCCATATGGGTTGTCAGGAAACTAATTCCCACCGTGTCGCCGAGCCAAGGCGCGGTTGGGGAAGTGGCTGGCTCAAGCCGAAATATGTCTCATTTAATGTCCTCCTGCCCACATATTGTTGTTCAATTAGGAGGAGTTTCTGTTCCGTGTCTGGTTGATACTGGCTCCATGGTGTCTACTATTACAGAGAGTTGTTTTCGTGAACATTTTGAACCATGGGGTCAGGATCGACTTCAGTCTTGCCAGTGGTTGCAGCTCCGGGCCGCTAATGGCCTTTCAATTCCATATATTGGTTATATGGAATTGGATGTTGAGTTGTGTGGGCAGGTTATTCCCAAATGTGGAGTGCTTGTTGTCCGGAATCCTCCTGGTGGTATTTGTACCCAAGTTCCAGGGGTGCTTGGGATGAATGTCCTGAGCCGCTGCTACCAAGAGCTATTTGGGTGACAGGGGCCTCAATGGTTACTGCCAAATCAAAAAGAGCAGGACCATAAGTTTGTTATGCAGGCCTTTCAGTATTGCCAAAGTGTGGAAAACCGGGGTTTAGTGACACCTTCGGGTCCTGTTAGATTGCGAGGTCATAAGTCATGTCGCATCCCAGGTGGCACGATAAAGTTTGTAGCAGCAATCTATTCTGATTGCTGAATCTATGGGGAGGAGGTGGTACTTTTTGAGCCCCCAGAGTCAGGATTACCTGCTGGTTTGTTGGCTTCTCCAGCATTGGTGCTGGTTGTAAGAGGCACTGCCTACATACCTGTGGTAAATGTGGGGACTGCTGATGTTATGTTGCACTCTACCACTATTTTGGGCATTTTAAATAGTGTTTGTGTCTGCCTGCTGGGGTAACTGAAGTTAAGTCTGTTGCAGCTGAAATGAGTTCCCAAGCCACAAGGTCGACCGCCACTGTACAGGAGCAGATTGAAGCAGTGGATTTGTCTGTTTTGCCAGAGGTGGAACAGGCCCAGGTTCGGGCCCTTCTGTACAAATTTCAGTCTGTGTTCTCATCCCATGAGGGTGATTTAGGATGCACTRATTTAATTTCTCATGACATTCCTCTGCTGGATTCTGTTCCTGTTCGGCAGCAGTACCGGTGGATCCCACCATCAGAATACGAGGTCGTAAAGTCTCACATTAATCAGCTGGTGAAGGCCCGCATTATCAGGGAGAGCTGTAGCCCCTATGCCTCCCCAATCGTTCTGGTTAAAAAGAAAGATGGTAGCCTGTGTATGTGCGTTGACTACCGTCAGCTAAATGCCAAGACAAGAAAAGATGCCTTTCCTCTGCCGCGAATTGAGGAATCCTTGGACTCCTTGACGGGGGCCTGTTGGTTTTCCACTATGGATTTGGCTAGTGGATACAACCAGGTCCCAGTCACTGAGAAAGATAGACCTAAGACTGCTTTTTGCACCCCTTTTGGKTTATTTGAATGGAATCGGATGCCCTTTGGGCTCTGCAATGCTCCAGGCACCTTCCAGCGTTTAATGGAACGAGTGTTTGGGGATCAGCAGTGTAGGTCTTTATTACTTTATCTGAATAGTGTTCTCTTCCTCGGTGTCTCAGCATCTAGAGCAGTTAGAAGTTGTCTTGGGTAGACTGGAACATGAAGGGCTGAAAGCCAATTTGGACAAGTGTGCATTTTTCCAACGTGAGGTGAGATATTTAGGCCACGTAATTTCTGCACAAGGAGTTTTACTGATCCTCAGAAGGTAGAGGCAGTGGCTCGATGGCCGTGTCCCACTGGCGTGTCAGAATTACGCTCTTTCTTGGGTTTTGCCAGCTATTATCGACRCTTTGTGGAGGGGTTTGCAAAGTTGGCAGCCCCTTTGCATAAGTTGGTGGCAGAATGGGCTGCTGTCAAGCCCAGGACTCGAGCAAGTAAGGGTTTCTCTAATGCATGGACTGAACAGTGCCAGCAGAACTTTGTTGCTTTAMAGAATAGGCTTACTACTGCTCCGGTGCTTGCTTATGCAGATTTTTCTCTGCCCTTTATCCTGGAAGATGCTAGCTCCGGGGATTTAGGGGCAGTCTTGTCCCAAAAGCAAGGAGGTAGAGTACAACCTATTGCGTATGCCAGCCGCAGCCTACGGCCCACTGAGCGCAACATGTCCAACTATAGCTCCATGAAGTTGGAGTTTTTGGCGCTTAAGTGGGCCATGACTGAGAAATTTAGGGAATACTTGCTGGGGAGTAAGTGTATTGTTTTTACAGACAATAATCCCCTCAGTCATTTGACAACCGCTAAGCTTGGAGCTACGGAGCAACGTTGGGCTGCTGAGCTTGCAGTTTTCAATTTTGAGCTCCGATATCGTTCAGGTAAGAGTAACAAAAATGCTGACGCGTTGTCGAGACAGAACCCCCCTGTTCCCATTGAGGTAAGGGAACTGCTGCCTGGGACTGAGCTCCCTGCTGCTGTAAAGCAAGCATTGGGGGTAGATAAACTTGTATCAGTGAGTCAGGCTGTGGTTTCAGTTTTGCCTAATTTGTCAGGTGATATGAGGGCTTTGCAGGAGGCAGATCTGGTAATTGGGGAGATTTTAGGGTTTTGGAAGCAGGGAGTGCGCCCTACACTTGAGCGCAAACAGTTGTCCAAGTCTGTTTCGGTCCTGCTTCGTCAGTGGGATCGATTATTGGAAAAGGACGGGGTTTTGTATCGTCAAATTTTTCTTTCAGATGCGGTTGAAGAGATCTTGCAGCTGGTTCTTCCATCTACCCTACATGGAGAAATTGTAACTCAAATGCATCAAGGACATGGGCACCAAGGTGTTGATCATACCACAGAATTGGTGCAGCAACGTTGTTATTGGCCGGGCCTGACAGCAGATGTAGTTCAGTGGTGTCGAGACTGTGAGAGATGTCAGGCCGCTAAGAACTCACAGCCTGTTGTTTTATGGGTTTTAGGGGTCATTTGTTAGCCTCTCAACCGAACGAAATTCTGGCAATTGATTTCCCTTGGCTAGAGCCTTCACTTGTGGGGCTGGAAAATGTCCTGGTGATGACTGATGTCTTCACCAAGTACACGTTGGCAGTGCCCACTCGAGATCAACGGGCTGAGACGGTGGCAAAGGTATTGGTGATGGAGTGGTTCTATAAGTTTGGTGTGCCTRCYCGTATTCATTCAGATCAGGGCCGCAATTTCGAGTCCTCCCTCATTCAACAACTTTGCAGCCTTTATCAGATTGAGAAGACTCTCACTACCCCTTATCATTCAATGGGTAATGGGCAGTGTGAGCGTTTTAACAGGACCCCGCATAATCTTTTGTGTACTTTACCAAATTCTCAAAAGAGAGATTGGCCTTCTGGGCTCCTTCAACTGCTCTTTTGTTACAACACTACCCCTCATCGAACCACTGGTGAGTCTCCTCATTTTTTAACGTTTGGCCAAGAGCCTCGGCTCCCTGTTGATATTTTGTTAGGTAGGGGGCCGGAAAAGGAGTCCAGGGATATGAATGAATGGGTTTTAGAGCATCAAACAAGGTTGCGGGTGGCCTTTGAAGGGGTTCAAGACCATTTGAAGGCAGCTGCAAGTCGTCGTAAAGAAAAGCATGACTCGCATGTTCAGGATGCACTAATAAGAGAGGGTCAGCTAGTTTATCTCCGAAATTATGGCGTGAAAGGTCGCTGTAAGATCCAAGATATCTGAAGCCCAGTGGTGTACCAGGTGGTGAGGGCACCTAAACCGGGAGGTTCTGTTTATACCATAGCACCTGTTGCTGATTTGAGTAGGGTGAAACATGTTCATCGCTCTCTGCTAAAAGTCAGAGTGCAAGCGGAGTCCCGCATTTCTGGCCCCACAGGAGTGTCAGTGGCAGGTGAGGTACCACCATTGGAGGAGCCCTCATCATTGGATGAAGTGGATTTGTGGGTTTTAGTTTCTGAAACTCCCCAATTGTGTAATAGTCCAGTAAGACAGGACTCGGTGTCTTTGGGATCTTCTGTACCCCAGGGGGTGGTTGAGGCTACTGAATCGGTCACCTCGGGACCCTTGCCAGTAGATCAGTGTAGTTCCGGTGAAATTTCTGTGCGACGTACAGGGAGAATTAATGCTGGTCAGCATTCTAATCGCCACCATCTTCCACGGGCAGTAGGTGAAGTGGTAGGGTCAGGGACAGGGGTTTCGGTATCTAATTCAGTTTCTGCCCTATTTAGGCCCTGGAACTGAATTGTATGATTTGTAGTTGTTCCATCGTCGGGCCGACGATGCAAGAGCTAGGGGCAGATTGTGGTCAAGTGGGTAAGTTCCACCTATGATTTAGAACATTAGCCTATCAGAGCTTGGTACAGGTTATATAAAGCCTGCAACTCAGCTACCTGGGATGTGTCATTGCTAGCTCCGCCCCCTTGGTGTGTGTGGGTCTTTGGTTAGCAGGTAGGTTTAGCCGTTTTTGCTAATATTGCAGTGAGCTTGTGCATTTTAGCTAACCCTGTTTTG
>QMIH01001770.1:80542-109534 GCA_003987875.1 Clarias batrachus | reverse complement strand
TAGAATTAAGGCAGTTCTGAAGGCGAAAGGGGGTCAAACACCGTATTAGTATCATGTATGAGTATGAGTGTGTGTATATGTGTGTATATATATTGGAAGTTCAATATAACTGATGCTGTCTTTAAGTTATGGAGTACAGTTCGTTATTGGAGGTAGACTGGTAGACTGTAGGAAATTCCAGTCCTGAACTATTGAGGTACAGCTGTCACAAGTCCTCAGAAAACAGCTGCCACAATCAGCCAAGGCCCCCAATCACCACATGCATTCCAAGCAGACCACATGGTCCTCCATGCGACGAGATCTCCAACCAGAAGCAGGGCACCAGGATGAGTCAGACACATAAAGATCACTGGCAGCTTAGTAACGGCATGCATAGCTTGACCGAGAGAGACAGGGAGAGGGAGAGGGGGAGGGAGAGAAGAAAGAAAAGAGAAAGAAATTCGGTACAGTTAGATAAGGTCAGAATCACATAGTTTACGTAAATGTGCACATATATTTAATGCAKAGTGCAAGCATGGATATACTACTTAWAACATGTTTAGGTGGCATGGTGGATGAGTGGTTAACATTGTCACCTTGCACCTACAGGTCCCGGGCTCGATTCCCGCATCGGGTCTGTGTGCATGGAGTTTGCATGATTCCCCATGCTTGGTAAGTTTCCTTTGGGTTTTCCGTTTTCCTCCTACAGTCCAAAGACATGCAAATTAGGCTCATTGGCATTCCCAAATTGCCTGTAGTACGTAAATGCRCGTGTGAATGTTGACTAGAGGTCCTAGCATGGTCATACAAATGGGAATAAATTGGTCACCAATGGTTACCATTGGCCTCTGCAGTTCCTAGGTGAACTACAGAGGTTCCTATATGGTTGGATGGAAAACAGGCTTATTAGATGTTGAGACACTCCAAGGGTGTCTATAATAAACTGACATAAAGTACCAGTGAAACATTTGAACACAAGTTGGTATTTATTTTCTACAGTCTAAACTATTACTGGATTTTTTTTTCAAAACTATGAAACATTGCATATGCCATTAGGTACTTAAGTAATRATGATAAKTTATTATTTTAGGATGATGAAACTGGCACTCATGAAGACCAAGTCAAGCAAGACCAAAAACCTCTGCTGCATAGGAGAAGTTCATTTARTGTTACCAACCTCACAAATCACCAATTTACAGCACTTTAAAACTATTRTGAAGGATTTACAGATCATAAGTATCAGACACAACTCAATATCAACCATTTAAAGGAAATTATTGCATATTTTGGATGCCTTCAGCATTGTTTTACAAAAGAAAAGTAGAAAGAATTACAGTAAAAATCAGGAAAGACCATGGAGTTAGAGGGTGTGCCCAAACTTTGAGCTATGAATGAAACGTTGAAAGCCTTTAAATGAAAATTAATTYGTTAATATGTTATTTAATACATTTCCACAATGCACATATTTGCATTATATACTCCTTTGTTTGTATTGTTGAATTTATTCATTTTTTTGTTAAGTTAYGGTTTTCAAATATTTTCCTCATTATTAACCTGTTTTCATGTCTTCTCTCATTCCATTTTGCTAATGTTTTTTTTTTTTTAATCAATAAAATCCTTATTGGCTATTTATATGCTTTGAGTGTTACATTGAATAAGAGAGAAACTGACCTGTTAGAGAATGGTGCCTGTTGAAGCAGAAAGAAGGCAGATGACACTGTCAGTGTTGATCATATGTTTTAAGATGATTTTCACTGTGTTGAATCTTGTAGTGCTCTAGAGAAGCAGCATTTTGATATAACAATGCCTTACCATTGCTCTCTCATGTAAAGCCTGCTTCCAGTGTCATCATACAGGACCACYCTTCCACCTACCATGGTGACATAAGAATATCTGTATTTCCAGCTGCCTCTGCCTCTGCCTACTTTGATCGATCCATTTATAGCAACAACCTGCCAAGGGTGCTTGACCAACTCAACATGTTTTTTTTTTGGTTTGTTTGTATTATTATTACACATGTTTCATATTATGCTATAGGTAGTTAGTCTGACTTCATTATTTGCTTTTTTTTGTTCTTGATTTTTATTAACTATTTATTTGCATAACCAAATTTGATGGCTAAAATTATGAACCTTGGGAAAACCAGAGAACCCAGAGGAAACCCATTTGGACATGAGGACAACATGCAAAAATTCACATACACAGTAACCTTAGAATAGAGTTTGTACCATAACTAGTAAATGAAATAGTATAAGTAAAATATTGACCATCAGGGCTCAAAATGTATGACTTACTTTATGGTTAATTTCACAGTTTGGAAATTGCTATACTGTACAGTTTTAATCATCCTAATGGGAGAGGAAATACTTGCTGTTTTACTGTGTATTTAGATTGATAAATTCCTTTTTTTTTGGCTTTGATCATTATTAAATTTATAATGGGGMGGTGGTGGCTCAGTGTGTTAAGGCTCCGAGTTACGATTCAGAAGGTCGGCTGTTTGAGCCCCAACTTCACCAGGTTTCCGCTGTTCGGCCGTTGAGTGAGGCCCTTAACTCTTTCTGCTCCAGGGGCTCCATATAATGGCTGACCCTGCGCTCTGACCCACCCTGAGAAGCTGGCATATGCAAAGAATAAAGAATTTCACTGTGCAGCAATGTAGTATATGTGATGAATAAAGGCTGAACTGAAATTCAAATCAGTTTGATGTCGATCATGAATGAATGAATATTTACGACCCTTTTTGCAACCGAAGTTATATTTCTGCCAAACAGTGTTAGTTTGACCATCTTAAGCTAGACAAACTTTAACAGCAAKGAAAAGTTAGAGGTGCATAGCAAATAAACACTTTAATAGAATGGGACTTATTACCCAAAGTGTAGCAATGTGACATAATCTGTGAAAGAAAGTGACAGTAAAGGTTTCACTGCTCTACATGCTATAAACYTGCCGCTAGTTATCCTGTTTGTCAAGTATTTTGGTCTGTGATATAATACAGTAGGTCAACCTGGAGTACAATACTTACAAGATGAATGGCAGCATATCGCCACCTATCATAGTGGAGTCRGACATACATGAGTTAATAAATTGATTCCCCTGCCGTGCTTGTATAATGGGCAAGGACAGTAGTCCAATTAAATGACCTAGTCATGTTATAACCATACTTAACTGTGTGTGTGAACATACTAAGCTACACAAGCTTTATTGGATTGAACTGCTGCAGCACAAATACTCCYCTTAAAAGAGAAAACTATGATTTATCCAATATGATTCAGACAATTAAACAATTTAACTATATAGTTATTGTTTTATATTGTTTCAAATCCAATACAGAAATAAAAGTATATTATAACACTGGTTACTGATTTCATTATGAGCTTTCTAGAAAGAGCCAGTGATGGTGATTTTATACTATTTCACAATGGAGTGTTTTTCGTTAAATGTCTCAGATAGTTTAAGTTTGATTTAACTTTATAATAATGGATTACAGCATTAACATCCGTAAGCATCATGCTGACCGAACAACTCAGCATCCAACGGATCACTTTTTGCTACAAACTGAGTTAACACATTGAAAGCCTGAAATGAGTTCATCATAGCCAAGATTGCAGGGTATATTACCTCAATTAAAATAAATCTAACAACTCAGGCACAAGTACTCATTACCCACCATGAGAGATTTAAATAAAAATGCAAAACTGCAAGTAGGTCCACAAATGTGATCAAAGTGATGCGAGCCATTTTACAATTCATCCTGTTTCAGTAAGGACATACATAGTCTTAAGTCATTTTACTTAGCTACGTAGCTATGATTTAAAAGTTGAAATCCATTAAAAATATTAACATGTTAAAGTAATTGAACTGACATGATTTAATATGCACTTATTCCATAATAACATGAATTTTCTTTACTTTAATTTATTCTCTCACACCTACAATATCTAAGCAGCAATAACTTTGCTGCCTCTTTGCCCCTTTACTTTCTCGATAATAAGAAAGTCAGCTCTTTTACTAAGAGCTAGGGTTTTTTTTTTCTTTTTTTTTTCTTTCCTTGCCTCACTGGGTCCTGAATGCAAAATGGTGTAATTAAGTAAAGGTTGCCTGCTGTTGCTGCTGCATGGGCTGGCAAAGCAAAAAAGGCAGGTGGCTCTCCTGCCAGGAGTTCATTAGAGTACAGGATACATTGTTCTCACTGCCAAACAAAAAGGCTCTGATTTCATCACAGTTTGATGCAGAGAAGTTTGCTGTCATGCCGTGATTGGCAGAAAATGCTAGCGTGGCAAGGTGCATAAGAAAGATAAGGAAAGCAGAACAAGAGAGGGGAAGAAAATTACACCACATTGGACACCGTGCTTTAAGTGCTTATGCTTGTGTTTGAGTGTTTACATTGGTGGGGGGCAAAAGTCTACCAAATTAGTTTTCAACCGTCCTTTGTATGCATTATTGATGAAATTCTCTAGAACTGAGGAGGTTGAAAAAGACTAAAGTTAAGGCAGTGAGAATGCTTGCCAAGCTTTGCCCATGCGTATCGAGGCATACGCTAAGTGATTAGGAAATAGAGTTAATTGGTCAGGATGTTTTTGTTTGTTTGTTTTTTTTTCCAGATTTGGGACTAATGTCCCATTAGTTTTTTGAAAAATTATTTCTAAGATTTCTAAATTTTAACATRCTTGTGGGCCAAACAACATCTCGATCAAGCTGTCGCAAAACGCCCGTAAATGTAACACAAGCTTAGAGATTAATAAAGTTTCTAACCATTAAGATTGGCTATACATTGATAATTCTGCCATTTACCCAAACGACATGGCATACATCCGGGCTATTTCAAGGCTAGGCATGTTTACAGAGAGTGATATGGTTTGTGGCATGAAAGAGTGATGCACAATCATAGACAAGGTCACTGGCTGCTTCTCCTTTGCTAAGAAGTCATCTGCAGAAGCAATTACAGGCCACAGCAGTCATTTAAATCTGCTCTTATTGGATCTGATTTACCCCATCCTTAAACACTTCATCCAGTCAGAGACAGGTCATCAATCCAACTAAAGGCCTTTAGTGATAGCATGGTCCAGATTTGTCAAGGATATACAAACACTTGAGTGGAAGTCCTTCATTCCAAGCTCAATACATACATTGCCTGTTGAGAGCTGAAGGTGAAATTGAAGATCAACAATCAAAACATCATTAACAATTTGAATAAAATGCTTAAATTGCTTCATTACATTTAATTGGGTTGATGTATGCAATGAATTTTAAACAACATTTTAAAGCATGTGCAAATGTCCTTTTGTCCCCATTTTCTTTCTAACTTGGTCATTTGCCAAATGCCATCCACTASCCAGGGTTTTCCCTATCATGTATCAGCTTCTGTACCAACCAGGGAGAGTGGAGATGTCTCCATGACATCTAGAAACCATGATCTTTTCAAACTGATGTTCTTGCTGCATCCCAGGGCAGCATAACCCAAACAGGGAAAGTGCTTTATTCCCTGTTCTGCATACAGTATATGACAAATTAAGATCAGTGTGATTGACTTGAGGGAGTATGCCATCTTTCCCACCCAGAGAGCATGACTAATTATGCTCTGTATACTCCCATGCATAGATGGCTTGGGCATAATCAGAATTCAAATGTGCAATGTTTTTTTTTTTTTTAAATAAACCTTATATAAGTCCTCCAGCTGTTTTAATAAACAAATTTAACAAACAGAAACTGTTGGGCTAAAGTTCAGTCAATGTAACAGTTTTTAAGGAACCATTAAATCTTACGAAGCTGAAATTTAGTGTACTGAATCTTCAAGTAGATTTGTAACGATGACTAGTTTATTTTGAAAACATGGCCAGCTTTTGCCAATTAGCTTTCAGAAGGCATGTCACATAGAATTGTGCCATAGTTACAAAATTTGGCATGTTTATTAGTCATTATTCTGCTCTACTTAATTAGGAAATAACCCTTAATTAGGCAAAGAAACACAATTTACAAGTTATATATGCTTTTTTTGGAAAAATTGTTACGCTATGATAATGAGTATGGTAATACTACGAGAACCGTACAGTATATGGTAACTTCAATGACCTTAATTTGCAACCTAAAATGACAACAATGAAAAGTAAAAAAAAAAAAAAAATTATTAGTCTTGAAAAGTTAGATTTTCAGTATTTCAATGAGTGCCCTATAAAGAGATAAAAATTATTTATTAAGATGTGTTTTTTCTGTCCGATTTAAGATTCATGGCCACCATTGGCCTGTTAGATTCCTAGAACATTAATATTTTTATGGGCCAAATAATATCTTCATCCATCAGTATCAAAATGATTTCCATCATTGCGATTAAAAAGGTGTCATCTTTATTGTTTTGTATCACATTTTATGTAGGCTAAACATGTTATGAATCTGTATTTTATAAAAACGTATTCTTTATTCATTCAACTTAAGATATTTATAGTATTATGGACATTTTAAAAAGAAATGCAATTACATGTTTTTTAACTGGAGAGAACCTTGAGCATTGGTCTGAACCTTAATTCTTCGGTAAGATTCTTATCTTTTGTCACTACTAGATATCAAAAATGATTCAGCACAATAAAGCTTTCAAATCATTGAATCTTTATGATTTATCAATTAAACAGAAAGCTCAAAACCAGCAGTTGTGTATAGTAATAAATATAGCAGTGAGTAAACAATCACAAAAGCAATATTGCTCATTTTTCCATGGTCAGTAAACATTGTCATTCCTTACGAGCACCGTGGCTACTCTTATTTGGTGCACAATCTCTCTCATCTCTGGATGAAACGTCCCACACTGCAATATCCTCAGAGTTGTGGAATTTGGCTTCTCCTGGTGTCAGCCGTTTCACTACTGAGATATGAATGTGTGACTTCTCAGGTCGTTCTTCTCATCTGTCTGTCAGGACACATCCTTCACTCCACTTTCTCATTGAAATTGCAACCAAGATGTCTCAGAGCTCCSCTTCTCGGGATGGCTCCTTGCTTTCCTTAAAGTTAAAAAAAGGACTCTAGATCATTTCCGAGAAACAAGAAGAGTATGCCACCTTACATTTCATGAATGATTCAGTACATATAACCTGAAATTGAGATAATCCATCTGTCCCTCTGTCCTAAGGGGCAAGAGTCTACGATCTGCCCTTAAGCTTGAATAAGGAAACAGTAAGCCAAAGACATTGAATTATGAATTCTATTTATTTCGCAGCCCACAGATGAAAGAAGAGCCAATGGATTAGCATTCTGTGGAAGTCACATGAGTGAGGGACAAGGAGAAAAAGATGAGAGGCCTGGAGAAGAGAACTCCACAACACTTAGTGCACTGAGTTAAATCAGAATTATATTTAACGGCACCTTCTAAGATTAAGTATATTGTAATAACACACACACACACACACACACAATCATTTTAATTTGTTGAATTAGTTTTATTAGTTAAATTAGCTGAGATTGCAGCACACGGCAATAATATAGCAATAATATAACTGATTGATCTTTTATTGCAAACTACTACAGTGGTTTCTGAAGGCTAATAGATATTAACATTACACATGATCAAAGAGAATGCTACTACCAGAATAACATTTATTTTGATATATAGTCTGCTTCCAAAATGTATTTATGTAAAAATTGTCTTGTCTTGATAAAAAAAAAAAAAAAAAGTGCTTAACTATATGTTAAAAAACAAAAGCATTTAACTACGGTGAGTAAATTAAACCACAGTGGTGTAGTGGTTAGCACTGTCACCTTGCACCTCCAGGGTCCGGGTTCAATTCCCAGCCATGTTCAATTCTCGTCTCTGTGTGCATGGAGTTTGCATGTTCTCCCAGTGTTTGATGGGTTTCCTCCCACAGTCCAAAAACATGTAGGTCTCCTGGGATAGGCTCTAGGCCCCTCATGACCTTGAATTCAGGATTAAGTGGTGTATATGATGAGTGAGTGAGTAAATGAAACCATTTTGGACATAGAAGGTTATATAAGGTTATATATATATATAAGCTTAAATAACTCGTTCATGGCTCTGCACACAAAGACCTTCTATTTATTTTGGTGTTCTGAATATAAAACATTTCTTGCATTAAAACAAAGGCAAAAACAAGCAAATTCACTATTGATGAGTATGTTGATATCCATATGCTTCACTTCAAACCTAATATCCACTGACATTTTTATGCTTTTACCTTCAGCAGCAGGTCCTCTCAAGGGAAAGAGGACCCATTTTTCATGGTCCACTGATTACATAAAATTTCTTTTGAGATATGTCTAAATTTGTCACAAAGCCATCATCAGTAATAGAAGGGTAAGGGCATGAGTGAGCATGGAGGTCTCTTCTACCTCACATTCTAAATATACCTCTATAACGCAATTATCAAGAGAAAGGTGTGTTCAGTGTAATAACTTGTACTCCAGTGAACTATAGTCATAAAGTTAACTATTCTCAATGCCATTCATCTTCTCATTCATCTTCTCATCAAAATGTCTGGGGCTGGTGCAATTTTACATAGAGATGCACCAAAGGTACTCCTACCTATATGCTGAACTTGAAAAAAAATGCATTTGTCTAATAGAGTAATGATGGTAAGTATTTTGATTTTTTTTTTGACCTTTTGATTCCTAATCTCCATTCTCCAAACTCCATTCAATGTAAGAGCATAAGAACATCTCCAAACCAGCAAGTCATGCAAGGCAGATAAAAGCAGTCACCTGGATGCATCATCCTATTTGGCAACTGTAGTTTTTGCTCAGGTGTCTGTTGCTACAACACATGATAGAAGACACAGTAACTAAACAATTATAGGCAATATAGGTTGCATAGTCTATAGTACTGTATATGACTACTATTTAGCACAGTAATTCACTAACCCTTAAACACACCTACTTAACAGATGGCAATTAACAGATTAGTTGACTTGTTTTTCAACATTGAACAGAAAAGAACACAGTCTGGAGCTCCATGAATGGATCTGAACAGTTCTGGACTAATTCATTCACAATTCACTGTTGTGACAAGCTGTAGAGTAGCTGATGGAGAGGAAACACCACCAAAGCAGATGATAATAAAAGATGCCTTTTTTTTTGTATTACCAGTTACTGGGTGAAAAGTAATAATTGTGCAACCACTAGGATCAATTTGCCTCATTGTCATCTAAAACTTTGCTGTCAGAAATATAATGTTGATTGAAAGTAAAATCTGATTGTATACATATTATTTAAAAACACTGATAATAACACAATAATAAGGAAAAAACATCACTTAGTTTATTGATTATTGAATATGAAGAACATTAACGTGTTTGTTTTTTTTTAACCAATACATTTGGGATGTGTTTGTTTGTTAGCTTTTTTGTTTGTCATTTGTGCATTTGTGATATAGAATATAATTCAAATAAAATGTGCTATAATTACTGTAATGACAGACACATGGAAAACAAGAATCAGTACAAATGAAACCACAAAACAGCCACCAAATTAAGATGCGAGTAGAGTGCAGTAGAGCTTAAAACAACATGGCTAAGATGCTATTTTACATAAATAAACAGGATAGTTAAGCAAGTCAGGGACCAGTGGGTAGAATCTAGGGTTTGAGTAAACTTCAGCCTTAAAAGTAAACACCAAAATAGGATTTGCTTAAGGCACAGGAAGACGGGGTGAGGTGGAAGACAACACGTCTGGCTAAATGAGGGTCAGTGGTGTGTGTGCAGTACTTGATTGCAGAGTAAATGATGAACATCAGCATGGACTGTTGGATATATGCGGTTGAGGAATATCATCAAAGAAAGAAAGAAATTGGCTAAAATGTATTACTATTTTGCAATTTATATTTATTCGATCATAAGTAATGAGAGTAACAGTAAGCATTTCTAGAAAGTATCGGTAATAGTGGATAGAAGGAGGTGGCAAGATAGCTTAGTGGTTAGAAGAGCTTAGAGGAGCTTGCACCTCCAGGGTCTGAGTTTGATTCATGGAGTTTGCATGATGGGTTTGGTGGGTTGGCTCCAGTTTCCTCCCACAGTTCAGCCGTAGTGTGTGGATGAGCATGTGGGTGTATGTGTGTGTGCTCTGCAACCCTGGGTACTGTATACCCTGCCTTGTGCCCTAAGTCTTCTGGTCCCCTGAGACCCTCCATACAGGAAAAATCGGTAAAGATGATGAGTGAGTCAGTAAGTGAATGAATAGAAGGATAGTGTTGAACAACTTTATAGCAGAAATATGGTCTGGACAAAATCCTGAAGGAATATCCCTTAGACATCTGGCAAGTTGCATTGTTAAAAAAAAAGGAAGGAATCAGTAAAGAATCTTTTTTTTTTCACATTGAGTGCTGAAATCGTAGGCAGTCTAATGAAATCCTAGAAGAAGAGCCAGTCATGAAAATACAACCAAATGCCAACTAAATTATTGATGGCAGGATAATTAAATAATAAACTATTTCCATACCTACTCTCCATTAAAAATAAATAAATAAATAAATAAATAAATAAATAAATAAATAAAAATTCTGCAACAAATCTTTTGATAACTGGCACACATTCCCAGCTGTCAAACTGTGCCGCTAATAAGCATATAGCACCAACAATCTGTAATTAGGCATCCCAGAGAAAGCAATTAATTGTCATTTTACAATATGGCTTCCCTGGTTAATAGTTGCTAAAAGACAGCTCGCTTGATGCTTTGTTAAATACACATTAAGTTTTTATTGCCTTRGAAACATGAAAAGTCAATTACATGTGAATGAAGATGTCAGAATCAAAGCACGACAAGGGCTTGATTGAGGGCATTAAATTCTTCCAATCATTAAACGCATGCTGGCCGAGTAAACAAAGGGCTGCTAATTAAGAATCACTGAAAGGCTCTTGAAGTCTTCACAGCAGAGTGTCTAGCTGAAGTGGTGTGATTATAAAACACTTGATTCACTTTGTGCCATATGATTCAATTTTTCCCTAAAAATGACTCAGTGGTTCAATAATTATGACAAAACACATCTATGATGTGTGCGCAGAAAATCTTTAGAGTTGCTTTACGTCCTGAACTAAATGAATTCATGCAAATATGCAGCTGAAAGCCAATGTGTATATTTTGTGTAATGGGTTCAATTTAATATAATTTTGTAAGTTGTCCCAAAACTAGTAAAAGAAGAAGTGATGTTTACTTCAACCAATTGCATAATATTATGGGAGTGTTTTTGGAACTCACAAATGCATTCACAGTCATTTGGGGGGGGGCGGAAATATATTAATTTTAAATAATATGGATGCCTTGCTTTCAATATTTCTTGTTTTGTGATGGCTTTAAGGCCAAAAAAAGTTTTAACTTGTTTACCCCCATTTATCTTTTTTTTGTCAGTTGGATGTTTTGTGTGTACATGGGAATACATGAGTGCAAATAAATAAATAAATAAATACATACATACATACATACATACATACATACATACATACATACATACATACATACATACATAAAATCACTCATTCATCTCCTATACTGCTTTATCCTATATACAGAGTTGCGCGGGACAAGGAGCCTATCCCAGGAGACTTAAGGTATAAGGTGGGGTACACCCTGGATGGGTGCCATCCCATCACATACTGTATACACACACATACAGTACACAAACTCATACACTCATTCACCCACTACAGGCAAATTGGGAAAGCCAATTAGTCTAATCTGCATGTTTTTGGACTTGTGAGAGGAAGCCAGAGTACCCGGAGGAAACCCACCAAGCACAGGGAGAACATGCAAACCCCGTGCACACAGACCTTGAGGCGAGAATTAAAACCGGACCATGGAGGTGCAAGGCGACAGTGCTAATAAATAAATAAATAAATAAATAAATAAATAAATRAGGTAGTCATCTTGGGCTCTACTAGTTTAGTCTTTATGAGTGATGTGAACTATTACAGCTTTGTTTTTCCATGTTCTTGAAACTCTCTTATTTGAGTAAAAAACTCTTATTTGAGTAAAATTTCCTTACCTAAAATATCCTTAATTTAATATTTCACTGAACACAATTATGTATAGAAACTGTTACCAAACTTTTCTTTCGTATAATTCACTCTATTTTACATTTATTGTCTACTTTCATTAATGCAGTTGTCTAATTAGCCAATCATATGGCATAAAATTGTGCAAATACAAGTCAAGTGCTTCAGGTAATGTTCACCTAAAACATTAGAATGGGGATAATGAGAGGGATAAATAAGACCAGTCTGGTCTGATCTGACAGGAAGTCTATAGTAAGTCAAATAACGTCTCTTTAAAAGCATGGTAAACAGGAAACATCTCAGATCAAACCTTGATGAGAATGAGCTACAGCAGCAGAAGATCACATCTGGGTCCGTTCTTCTCAGCCAAGAGCAAGGCTATCATGAGCTCACTGAAACTGGACTTTTAAAGACTGCGTGGAAAGACAGGTTTTTTTGTTGTTGTTGTTCCTAATCCTCAACTTCTCTTCTCTTGTTGTAGTCTATCCATTTGCAATGTTGATTTTTTTTTTATGTTAAATATACTCATCGTGAACATACATGTCATAGCAATATTGGGCTTTGGGGACAATGTTACACAGTTTTTTTAATCGTTCTTCGTTTGGCCAGGATAATTGTACAACATACACCTTGTGATGAAGGAAAAATCTAGCTTTACTAAAGATGTAGTTTTGGGGGATTTCTGAAATCACTACATGATCAAAATCCTACATACAGGTTAACAATGTACATAGAGCATGCTTAGTGTTTGAAAAAATGTCTCACAGTTTCACCGCATTGGGTAAAATTCTGGGGGAACATTTGACCTCTTTTCTTGGAAGAATTGTAAGTGTTAAATTTGTTGTTTCCTGGCATGGACCTGACTTGCAGTCTACAAATATTTGATAAAGTTGAGGCTCCTAAAGCTCAATGTTATCCCGCTTGGTCATTCTATAACCTGTTTTTATGTGGGTTTGTGGTTATTGTACTTTTGTAACACATTTTTTTATAACTTTCAACATTATTAAGAATTCTGAAGTAGTCCTGCGGCTTCATTATTCCATCCACCTTGTGCAGTGCAGCACCAGTTCTACTGGCAGCAAAAACAACCCCAAAGCATGATGCTAATACTATAATGCCAGTGTCTTTGTGAATACAGTGTTCTTGGGGCAAAATGCCTCATCCTTATCCTTCCAAATATGCCTGAAACAATCCTCCAGAAGGCTGTGTCTTTGTCCAAACTTCTAACATTAGTCAAGCTTGAAGGTCTTGGTCAACAAACTTTACGTCTATGGTCATGTAAAACTCACTTAATTGTAGACAGTGGCATTGGTACCGTAGCAGGTTTGAGGTCATAGCAGACCTGTGGCTTGGAGGTTCCTAGGATGTCCCTGACTATCCATACCGATGTTTTTTTTTAACTGAGAGTAATAGTCTGGGTCTTTTTCCTAGACCTCGCCAAAGTGGCTACACCTACAGTACGGTTGTTTGAACTTGAACCTTGGAAACTGCAGTTGTTTAGAAATGGCTGCAAATGGCATTCCTGACTTGTGTAAATCTTATCTTTCTCAGATCTGCACTAAGTTCCTTGCATTTACCAATGTACTGTACTGTTTGTGGATCATTCCAATGATCAATCCAAGATCAAACAGACCACATGGGGCACATTTTGAAAGCTCTCACTTGGCATTTTCCTTGACAATTTTAGGATTAAAAGCCCTATTTCAATAATGTCACTGTGATTTCTTAATTGTTTTCTATTAATTTGTTCAAGAACTGCAGTCAGAACAGGTTAAGATACAATATGTTATTAAATCATTATAATTGTTAAATAGAATGAAACCTTGTTACTTTCAGTAAAAAAATAAATAAAAATTTTTATCAGCCAGTTCAGTCACATGTGCTACCCTGGCACCCCACCATTTTGGAAATGGTGTCATGGGTAGACAGATTCACAGATTGACACATGACTGCAGGATTTTAATTAGATGTCACTTAGGGAGGTTCTGAAGTCATAAAGTCAAGGATAAAGGTGAAAAGGTGAAACTTTTCAGAACATTTACAGTGTTTGTGACACCTGTGTCTCTATGGGTTCTCATTTTTGAGCACTGAACTAAAAATCTAATAGGTGTGCGTTTTTTTATTTTTTATCTGGAACTGTGTGCATAATTCTGTATAAGATTATTTCAATAAAACCCGATGATTTTTATTAAAAGCTAACATGTGCAATAATGTGTTCTTTGTGTCTTGATTGTACAATCAAGATCTTCTAAAGACAGAACATCAGTCGGCACAATCAGAAAATAGAGTCGCTAACACAATTATTATTACAAAATTTACTATTGTTTTATTTTACCATGACCAATGCATTATTGTAGCTTTCTTGTGAGTTTTAGATGAGATGGCTTTTAGACAAGTGTTGTATGTTGCTATGAGTTTTTAACCTAAAATTTGACTAGGGTCTCAGATTTCTTTGCTTGTATTAGCACAAAAATTGGCTGCTACTGAGCATATATCTTATATAGACCGAAATACAGATACACATATTACATGCATTTACAGACAGATACGCAAAAATATCAGTGCACAAGCAAAACAAAATAATAAATCATAACCCGCAGTGACAGCCGCCCTGAGTGGTTTATGGGGTGGGTCTGAATGAAGATGTGAATAAACCTGTGCATACAAAATTAAAAAGAAGAATGAAATCAAGGATAAAACCATACAGAATGTTTTAATAAGGGAGGCACAATAACCTAAATAGGGAATAAATAAACAAGATATGTGCATTTCAGTCATAGTTTTTTGTCATATATTTCCCCTCAAAACAAACAATAAGCAACGCTCATCCTCCTTCCATCTGCATGTCAGCTCAAGCACACGTAATCCCCATGAACAACGAAATAGAGAGCACGATGCATAAGCAATGAAGGAAAGAAACAGTTAGCAAGAGACGGCAGAAAAGAGGAAGACAGGTGACACATTTCAAAAGCTTTGTAGCTCAGTCTTCTGTCTTTCTCGCGCGCCCTTCAGAACAACGCTCTTTATCCTGTTTTGTCATGTTTTTGTTTTCTTTTTTAGGCATGTTAAATGCGACAAGTGATGGACTTGATGTTTGATCTGGAGTGGCCGCTTGCCTTTTTTGTGACAGCGCTTGAAAAGGTTAGCAGTCAGGTACATCTCTTCTCTTGTTCACCTCTGTCACTGAGGCAAGGCTAAAAGTTGCTCAAGGCTGGACAGATGTCATGGCCACTGTTGCAACAAGCCACCTGTCATAGGCACTTGTGGATGTAGGGCTTTCTAGAGCTTTGGTGTAAGGGGGGGCATGACCATGACATTCCAGAAAGTAAACATTGCTGTCATGGTCTGATCACTTCACAATGTCTGTTGGCTTTTATCAGTGTGCTGACAGTTGATGTATCACCTGTACCTCCAGGCTGTTGCATGTTCTAGTAGTAGCAAGAATTCTTCTTCTTCTTCTTCTTCTTTTTATGTATTACACAAGCAGTTTAACTGGTCAACCTTTCAGGATGCAATTAGGTGTGAATTCTCTACTGAATAAAATGACTAATAGTGCTGTTTAATGCTTAATTATAAGAAAGTGTTGATTATTTTTCTATAGCTGCACATCTATGTCTGACAGCAGTGCTTGCATTAGTAATAGCAGTGCATAATCTAAGGCTAATTATAATAATCCATAATCTATAGTATGACTAAACAGACATTTTTAAACATGGTGCTCTTTGACAAGGAATAAAACATTTTATTGATATTGGTAAGTTTCTGTAATAAGGCATCTATTTAACGCTTTGGAGCTTTGGAACAGCCAAAATTCTTTTCGCCACAGGAAACTCTTCAGGACAGATTTGTCAGTAAGGTCAAGCTGTATTGCTCTGTCTAACTCTGTTAGAATGCTATATAGCTGTTATAGTGTTAATCACCATTATGGATTATTTTAATATCACGGCAGGTTATGTGAAACATGTTTCATTCCTCAATACATTCAATGCATATTATCCATAACGCATATATCCAGCATATTAATGTTTTGTTTATGAGTATCAGCTTCAGACTCTACTGCTTTACTGACCGTATTATGGCTTACTGTTTGTTACTCATGTACAAAACTATGCATACAGATTCCAGATGAAAAGTCTGCATTTATAATTAATCACGTTAGCTCTGTAATACATGTACTAATAATGCAACAACACAGCAGCTGACCTTGTTTGCATGTCACATTTACACGGGCCTGGAATACAAATGAGCTCTGTTTGGATGAAAGGATATACAGTATACTGTATAGTTTCCTTTATTCTTACTGTAAGAAGCATGTTCATAATTACAGTATATTAAATGAAAACTATATGAATGCGTTGGAAATTGATGTCTTGATAATCTCCGGGTTTACATAACAGCATACGGCCTCAAATATGTAGAACTCAATTTCTCAATTTTATCGATTATTTCTCAACATTTGCTTTCTGGTGGGTTGGGGGGGGGGGGTTTGAAGCTCAGGTGTTCTAGCCAACTTTTAGCAGAACTTCTGCCTTGGCTGGTTTCCATCCACCTCCACTGTGTTTAATGACACAAAATACATGCTGCTGAACAAATACAATAAAACGTTATGCTTTATTTCTGATACATTTTGCTTCTGCAGCAATTTCATAATGAGCTGTTATAATATTATACTGTAATTGTCTGGGGGTGACTGATTTCTTCTGGAATGGTGTAGACTCGATCTGTGCATCCATGGATGTGTAGGGACTCCTAGTGGCCAGGACACTAATTCCAAGTACAAAAAAGCTTCAATCCTTGACCTACTTATTTCACAGCCTTGTTTCTCCCTTAATATTTGGGAGCGTGCGCTGATGTGATTCGAGCAGATCTTTCAAAAACAAAGCCAGGTTGCAAGGAGAGAAGGTACATTTAATTCTCATTCTTGTTTATATAATACTGTATATGAGTATACAGTATTATATATACAGACTATATATGTTCATGAGTCACTACTAGTCACAAAAAAGGGGTAAATTTATCATTTCTTTAAGTAACTGGACAGGTAATCAAAACTGTTTCATCACGCTAGACAGTACTCATAGTTATATTTAATTCTGCTTATACCACAGCAATTTATCAATGATTAGAATTAGAAATGGCCATTAAATAATAACAACAAAAAAACATAAATTATGCATGTGATCCATTTATAGCTGCATTTAACTTTTTAGTATAACTGTGAGACAATATTGCACTTGTCTTTCTGTCCTGACAGAGCGCTGACTAGCCTCCTGGTTTCAAATCAAGCAAATAATACAGTTTCTCACATTAGGAAGAAAGCCTTGACACAAACCATTCTTACTGATACCCAACACTGCTTCTTGGAATGCTAAACAATTTTTCCTTTTGTCAAATAACAACATATTTTTTAAACCTGTTTATTGAAAGAATTGTCTGCCATACAAGTCCCAGTGAAAAAGTTGTTACTATATAAATTACAGCCTATTAGTACGAGCATATTAATATAAATCAGCAATTTGCCTTACAGATGGCAGGATTCACAAAGCTGCTGTAATACATAATTAACCGAGGCCTTCTGTCCAATCAGAACAAGCATATCAGATTTTGCCTCTTTTGCCTGCTTTTCTAAATCATAGCCATTTTTAGAGAAATGATATGCATTTAGCTTTAATTACAGTAGGCATTTACTGTGGCATTGTTTTGACAAACGTATGCATAACGTGTGTTCCATTTAGGTAGTCAGTCTTCATTTTCTTGCTACATAACATGACTTAGCCTAGACCTGACCAATTGAAGAAACCCAAGATCATAACCCTGCCTACCGGAGGATTTTACAGAGGCAACTAATGCATGATGAATTGCTTCATGCACTCCCTTTCTTAGCCTGATCTGCTCATTACTCAGGGTAACAGGGTAAATCTGGCCTCATCAGATCAAATGACCTTTGTCCATTGCTTCAAAGACCAATCCTTATGCCCATTAACAAACAAAAGCTTTTTTTGTTGTTGTTGTTTCAATTAGCCTCATTAACAAATGACTACACGGTTGTTTCATTACAGTATAAGATAGGAGCTGCACTTAAGGAGGAAGTCCAGGATAATAATTGTCATTTGGCACATGTGCATCTCACAGCAAAGGATGCCTGTTGTAGATTTTTTTTGCTCCACGGTTCTCGTGCTGTATTTTTGATGCATTCAACATCACCATGGATTGCTTACCATCCATGAAGACCCTGTTAAATGAAAACGACAGCCTATCCTTCCAGTTAGGACTGAAAGTCAGGCGTGGGCTCGCTGTCATCAACGTTTTCATCTACCTCGTTTTCCATTTACAGTCAGGTCCTGACGAAGGATGAGTAGAGTAGCAATGGCAAAATCTGAAAAAAAAGTTAGAGTTGAGTGGCATTGCTGTCAGTTTCCTGCAAAAAGAAGGCGGAGATTTGATTTATGCTTACGTCCTAGACTGGGGACAGTCTGATATTTCACTGGACTCTTCTTTATCTGTCAAGTAGTGCTGAGTCTTTATTTCTTACAGAAAGGGTTCCTGTTTTTCTTTTCTTTTCTTTGTACTCGTGGCTAGTTGTGACAGCGGTTAACGATGGTGTATAACAAGACATTTGTACTAATTGTTTTCTTGTGCAGACAAGATATTTTATTGAGAAGCGCCTAAATGAAGCCCACTTTCCTGTTTTGGCAGACTATGATCGGTTTCAGCGAAAAAAAAAATTAACAAGTTTTTGCAAAACATTAAAAAAAAGTATTACGAAATGATATTTTGTTCATGTTTTCTTTGAGTCACAATGGTGATGTGARCTTCAAGGTACAATTATCAAAATGTTATATCAGTGTGATTTTTGTATTTGAGTTTTATTTATTTAATTTTATTGAGGTGAAATGGGAGCCTCCTTGCCCATGAAGAGGAACATATGCTGAAATGGGCAGTGATTGTATCACTAATGCTGCTGCACTCTATATGTTACATCCTATAAGGGTTTGGAAAGTACAGCACAATACAACAGATCCGATCTTTCATTAGGCTTAATACCAAGGAGATGCATCCTCCCCATAGCTTACTATCTCTCTTTTCAGGGATTTGCTCGACAGCTCCAAAGCACTTATTCAAATTCAAATTTTACGTGTGTCTTTGGACAGTGGGAGGAAACCGGAGTACCCAGAGGGAACCCACCACGCACGGGGAAAACATGCACACTCCATATCACAACAATCAGACTTCAAAATCACCTGTGGAAAGAAGTTGTGCCCTTCAACTAGTGAATTTCTATGTGAATCTTTAGTTCTCATAGTTCTCTTTAGTTTTCACTGATAAACTTGCCATGTTTTTCATCACTAAAACAGCTTATTCATTGTAGCCACAGTACAAGACCCAATAAAAAGCGCGCACACTTATGAATATTGTATACTACTAATTAGGATTGATCCAATTGTCTCGATAAAAAAGCATCATCTCACTCGTCCAGGAAAATAAACAGCCGAAACACTGGTGACAGATCAAACGACTTCCGAAAACTCAAAAAAGGGGCGGGGCGGCGTTGATCACTGGCATAGGCCACAGCGAATCAGCTGCCGTTCACCTGTCGGCCACTCCCTATAAAAGGATCCCAGGGGGCACATGCCGGTGTGTAGGATGGTTAATGTACTGTATGTCGCTCATTTTCTTTTCCTCTGCCTGCAGATTCAGACACCTTTGGAAGCTCTCTCTCTCACCCCCGCCGAGACGAAGCTCATGCTCCAGTACGTCTGCGTCCCCCACCTGCACTCCCTCCACTCCGGCTCGCCCTGCCCGAGGCACCACTTCACCTGAGCTCGGACCGCAACACAGTGGATATATTTTCTGCACACCCCCTGCACTCGCTAAATACTAAGAGAAAAGGTTATAAGCTAAGGAACTCGAAGAACGTTTATGTTGTTTCTTCTATTTTCTTTTGTTGGGACTAATTATTGACTGTAAAATAAAAGCACTGCGAGTTCATTGCACTCTAAGCTCCGTGTCCGTGATTTGTTTGTGCTCACTACGGAGCTTTACAATGCTACCTTACTGTATGTAAAAAAGCAGCTTACTATAGGTTACTTTACAGCCACATTACCAAAATGCAAAGTTAAGCTACTAGCTAAGTTACTTGCACTCTCCAATGCAGATTATTCAATGTGAGCATTATTCACATACTGTAATTCTCACATTCTATGCATATCCCAAGCCTCAGATACAGTCTCTCTTATTTGAACACACACACACACACACACACACTATTTTTATAATCATAAATCAAATCTAAAAAAGCATAATATTGTGCTGTTATCACATCCAGGTATAATAAACGTGATATATTCTCAGTGTGGCTCTGGGTGCAGGCAGTAACCTTCCAGAGTTGTGACTCTGTGCTGTTGACTGAAATCAGCTCCTCTCATTCCTTTTAAAAATTCACTGCTCAGCCAAATGACATTTTTGTAATGGCATTTGATTAGATTTCATTTAGATTTCATGTTGATATGTTGTTTTCTGTGAAAGAAATAACCAGGTGGCTGATGGAACTTGTTTTCTGTTTTCGCATTGGCCATAGTTTTATATTAGGTAATTATTTATCTCTATGACAGTAATATTATTGGCAAGTCTGGTATTTACTCTGTGTTGTTATATTGACTTTTTTTAACATAGGATATTTTGGTCTCCTTCATTCAGCACACACATCAACTGTCCAATTGATATCTATTGGCCATAACTGAGTTGCTTGTTCTGGATAAAACAAGGAGCACTTTATTTAAAGGCATTGTTCATAAAATATTCTTAACAATACCTCAGTTAATTACTTAATCCTCTGATTTGTCCAATATCTAACGTTATTGTCACACACACAAACTTAAAATAGCAATAAGTCTTTTCTGACAAATGGCATGAACAAAAATTTTGGCTTATTATATCAGGTATGATTTGACAAAAAATTCAGTTGACCAAGTCAGTTCAGTTTAGTCAGTTGACCTAGTTTTCTGTTGGCATATGACTGTGTTAAGATGCTTTCTGGGATAACCTATAAAATATTGACTTAGATATTGACTAAGATATCAATGAGTTGCTACCTCAGTGCAAGGGCTTATAAGAAGTCCATTCGCCATCCATCCATCTTCAACCACTTAGCCAAAATTGGGTTGTGGGGGAAACCCCAAACTTCCCTTTCCCAAGCCAAACTCTGACTAGGGGATCCTGAGGCGTTCCTAAGCAAGTGTTGAGATAATCTTTCCACTCCACTCTTTCTGTCCTCAGTCTACCCCATGGTGTCCTCCCAACTGGACATGACAAGAACACCTCACTAGGAAGGCGTCCTGGTGACATCTTTACCAGATGCCTGAACAACCTAAACTGACTCCTTTCCACACAATGGACCAGCGATTCTACTCTAAGTTTCTCACAGATGTCACATTCTTTCTCTAAGACAAAAGCTCTTTTGCTGCTCCTGTAGCTGACACATACCCCTTTCTCCATTTTTCCTGCCACTCCTTAGGCATTGTCCTCAACCTTCATGCAATGATAATAAAAAAAAATGTCAACCAAGATATTCCATTTAGCCCCCAGAGCCTTCAGCATTTTGGGGCGGATCTCGTCAATTCCTGGGGCTTCACCATCTCGGAGTTGTTTGACAAACTCAGTGATCTTTCCCAGGGAGATCGATGTATCAGAGGGATCCTCATACTCTGTCTCTGCAGTAGAGGATGAATTTGTTGGATTCAATAGTTAGTCCTAATAATAGTCCTGTGTACACAGCTTGGGTGGTTCTCCTGAGGTGCCGGATAGATTTCAAGAAGCACTTTGGTGCCACCCAAAAGTCCTTCTTCTTGGCTTCTCTGAGCTCCTGCTTTGCCTCTGCAGTCACATCCTTCGAGCCCGCTGGTACCTTGCAACTGCTTCCAGAGTCCCCCAGGATAACATATTCCTAAAGGCTTCTTTTCTTAGTTGAACGGCTTCCCTGACCACCAGTATCCACGTTGAGGCACCCAGGACCTTGAGACCACAGCTCATAGCCACAGTTTCAACAATAGAAGTTTTAAATTTTTCAATGTCCCCAGCTTTCACAGGGGACTTTTTTTTCTGCCCCTCTCTTTACTCTAGGTGTCCAAGACATACGGATCAATGACTGGTGCATAAAAATCCTCTCAATCATGCACCTTCAGGTATCTCTGTCATTGCCCACATGTGCATTTACGTCCCCCTGCAGGACTATGGAATCCCCTACTCGGGCCCAGTGCAAGACTCCATTTGGGTAGAGAGGCGACGCTCTTGTCCACTGAGGTAACCTCCAACTTAGTGGCACTTATCTGGGGACTTGTGAGTATCACCATACCTGCCTGACACCTCACACCCTGTTCATGAATAGGGATCCAGAGCAGAGGGCTATGCATAGAGGTAAACCCCACCAGATCTAACTGACAATGCTCCACCTCCCGCACAAGCTTCAGCTCTTTCCCCCATAGAGAAGTGACATTCCAACTCCACAGAGCCAGCCTCTTCCAACTGACTCTGGTCCATCGAGGCCCTCTGCTTTCACCGCCACCAAAATAGCAATGCACACAACACCTTTGCACATTCTGGCTGTCCCTGGCTGGGCCCTGTGGAAGATCTGACCACCAGGTGCTCGCTGATGGGCCCTCTATTCAGTCCTGGCTCCAGACATGGGTCCTGGGCTTCCTCCTGGCATGTTCACATTTCTCCAAAATTTCAAAAATTCTTAGTCTGGCCCCTCTCCTGAGACCAGTTTGCCTTGGGAGGTCCTACTGGGAGCACATGCCTCTGGACAACACAGCTCAAAATGAAGGAATGAATGCTTAGATCTTAGTACGGTTCTTAATGATAATATCAGACTAGTTTTGGACCAGACCAGACTATAGGTTATAGAATACCAATTATGATTTGAGACATTCTCTGGACAACCCTCTTCAGCACAGGCATAATAGTCTCATTTATTCACCAATACAACAACCTCATTTTGTGTCAATCTCCTCTCCTTTTTGACTCCTAATTGAATCGAAATCTATTTGACCTTCACAAACAAGCCAATTCTTTACATCAAGAACTCGGTGCGCAATTTTGATGTGCAGATGATAGATGTTCACTCAAACTTTGGGAGGGTCAGCAGCAGCTGTGGAGCCTTGTTGATGAAAGGCTTGGCAGTCTTTGACAACTGATTTTCCATACTATATCCGTCACCCATGTTGATTCCATTAGCTGTTGCTGACAGTGAGGTGCAACGGATTGAGAATATATCTGTCTGCTGTCAGGCAATGCAGAGCGATTGATCCTTTAAAGCTTCAGTTTGCACTTTAACAGGTCCCTGAAGATCTAGTCTGCTCTGGAAAATACACAGCTGACTGATGGTGGTATCAGTGGCAATACATGAAGGAGCAGTTTACCTCTTGTGTGCAGTTAACAGAATATCCAACTTGAACTTTAGGTTGTTTGTTTCTGGTCCTGGCAATACTTAGTTAAATGCCTATTTACAACTTGGAAAGATTGTCAATACAAACAATTAAAGTTACTTGATCAAGCACCGTCCCATAAGTATTTGCACACTTTTCCTATGCCCAGTACCCTAATTAAATTCAGTTTTGCAAGAGTATATTATAAGAGACACTTTATAGACTATTAATATCCCTCCATATTTACAAAATACTTATATTTTAACTTAAAAAAGTATAAAAAGCGTTCAGCCTTTTACAGTATATTTCATCTTATGAAGTAAAGCTCATATTTTCAGACACATTCCCACTCAGAAATAGCACTGGTGATGAAATTCAGTCCATATCTGCTACATATTAAAGGTGCTTCTGCAGCTCAGGAAGGTTTTAGTACAGTGTAGATCTGCCCTTTCTTGACTGCAGATGGAATCATATCCCTCCTGACAGTTTTATTAGCTCCTTGTATTTCCATATATCTTCTGACGTATGACTTCTCTCTGTTACTATCATGACTCATTGTGGTAATCTTAAAGTAACACTGTATAATGTCTTTTAATTTCAATTAAAGAAATGGCTAAGCAACTGGGGCTCAAATTCACTTCGGTGTGGTAATCTCTTTGAGTTAAAGCTACTCCCACAGCTCAGCAGGATTTAAATACAGTCTCTGTTCAGTGAAGGCAAAAAGAATCTGTCCTTTCTTTGCATGCAGATTAAGGAATCAATATTCACAACCTTCTTGACATTTTCTATTAGCTCCTCATATTTCACATATGCTCCGACTTCTTTCTGTAACTGTAATGCCACATCAAGGTAACTGAAATTCAAATTCATATGATTTTAAAGGAATGACTAACTTTCCTTGATTATCAATTTATTTTTTTGGCGGGGGGGGGGGGGGGGGGCACTTTTTTATTCCTGGTAGATGTGCTGTGGAGATTTTGTTTCACTGATTTTAACTATTATGGGGGTGGTGTGGTGGCGTTGTGGTTAGCACCATCGCCTCGCGACAGTGGTTAGCACTGGGTTTAATTCCCAACTCACATCTGTGTGCATGGAGTTGTCATGTTCTCTCTGTGCTTTGTGGGTTTCCTTGTGGTGCTTTCCTCTCTTAGTCCAAAAACAAGCAGAATAGGCTAATTGATGTTCCCAAACTCCCTGTAGTGTGTGAATGTGTTTGTGCTTGTGTGCCCTGCAATGGATTGGCACCCTATCAGTTATCCCCTGCCTCATACCCCAAGTCCCTCAGGATAGGCTCCAAGCCTCTGCACAGGTTAAGAAATATAGAAAATTATTGAGTGAGTGTGAAGCAAATTTGTTATAAAATAAAACAAAAGAAAACACTTTTAAATGCCTTAATTAGGGTCTTCAAAGTAGGTGTTTATTTTTAGTCTTTTGGTAACTGTAAGTAAGTTCTAAATAATATAGGGATGAACAGGCCCCCAAAGAGAGCAAACAATCGATTACATTTGAGAACCCCTCTCCCAGCCTGCATAGCGTTATCCCGAGAACCTTATCTGATCCGCGAACATAAAGGAGCATCTGTAAAACAAAGCTATGGGAAACTTTAAAAAGGGAAAGGAAGTTCTCTGCGCCTGGAGCCATAAAAATCCAGTTGCCCTCGACTACAATAGTGTGAATTGGCAATCCGATAAACAAAGGAGGAAGTTTTACATCTTTGATGGGGGGAAAACGCTCCCTAACTCATACTACTGCCACTCTTGTTGAACTTGTAGAACAAAGAGACCTTTCCACGAACAAAGAGACATACGGCATGAACATTATTTTAAAGAATCTTTAAAGTGTGCCGGTAGGGCAAAATTTTATATACACATGTTCACTGAGTATGTCTGTGTGTAATGTTTAATTATTTTTTATAACTAAGAAGTGTAATCATCATTTACAAACCCCTTTTATTAGATGAAGGTAGAAATGAGTGTGTAAGATATGGCAAGTTTGATGTCAATTGAAAGCTTGCTTTATTCAAAGAACATTGGTGAACACAGAAAATTGGTAGCATAAACAGAGCTCATGCAAAACTTGATGGCCCCCACGTGACAGCTGAAACATAGGGCTAATGTATGCACAAAAGGGGAAACACCTGAGGTGTGGCTAAGCCCCGCAACCACATCCGAWTGGACCAATCACCTGTGGGATGGACCGACACTAAAGGCTCAAAACCTAAGGTCCGAACAGCCTCAACACTACTTTCGCCATGGGGGTCTGAAAACACCAATACGTTTTGCAAGCAGTTCATGCTTCTGCCCTTGTGGGCACTCCTCCACCCTTCCTTCATCGTCATGGTCGTCTGAAGGAAGTAGGCTCGCCCACTTTCGCCGCTCCTGCTCCGGCCCTTGCTACACTACATAATAAAGGTAAAGAATGCAGCGGTCATTCTTTGTCTACTTTATGTAAACCCTACAATAATGTTGTAAATATAGTTGTATTGTATGTTTCCAAACATTTGGTTCTTGTTTAAAAGGAGCAGAATTTATAAATGTATGTCTTACACTGTGTAGATAAGCGCAGCATTGGTGGCTCAGGTTTAGGTTTCTTGCCTCCCATGAGGAAGGCCTGGGTTTGATCTCCACTCAATGCCCAAAACCCAGCCACTGGATAAAGCCAGTGGATTCCCTTCGGATAAAACGGGAGGGTTGTGTCAGGAAGGGCATCTGTTGGATGTTGTTGGATGGACCCCTCGAGAGCAGCCGAAAGTCCAACAATAGCATTGCATAGATAAGTGGTGTGCTTATGAATTAATTTAAATTCTTTAACTCATCCTAGTGAAGTTCATGACTCATATGATGGGAGGATTTGTGTGATGCCTGAATAAACCCTGGGTAAGGCACACTCACTCACACCTAGTGGTAATTCAACCTACACCGTCTGCATAACAGGATGCTTTTGGGTAGTGGGAGGAAACCTGAGAAACCAAAAACAAACAACAGACACAGGGAGAACATGTGAATTCCCACACAGACAGTAACTTCAGCTAAGGATCGAACGTGTAGCTCATTTATTTATCTTTTTACATATTATGATATTTTCGTCAATCATACCTTCTTTAAACTACTGTTTAATACTGTATTATTCTTTTCAGCACTTTAATCTACAATAAGATTTTAGTGTATAATAGCTTAGTGTATCTTAAAGAATAAGAAGTGATCTGCTGTTCTAGCTATTCTCCAGGTATTAAATTTAAACAACTGTTTAGTTGTATTTTTTATTGTTTTCTATTATTTCTGTGATTTAAAAGCTGAAAAATCGACAGTGAAATGCAACATCTGTTGGCCATGAAAACATACAGCACTTTTGCGATAGTACTGATCTCTAGAAATACACGCACTCCACTGTGTTGCCGAGGTGGAAATCCCACACATCAGATTTAGGCAACTTTTTTTTTTCTCTGATACCTAAGGTGGCATATTGAGGCGAGAAGATGTGCAGTGTTCTGAGTAAGAAAGTAGGCCAGCAAACAAAAGCTCAGAATTTATTCATAAATAGGAGCACTTACTGAGGAAATGTAATATTCATGGATATCCTGTAAGTGAGGAAAAACTTTGTATCCTATGAAAGTTCCTGAGTTTTTATTTTAATTTACATAAACTGTAAGTAAAGGTGGGCATTAAAAATCGGTAATAAAGTCCATATTTCTAGTACAAATCTATTGAAACAAATTGGATATGTATTTTATTACATAGGAAAATTCCAATGTATAAAATTATAGTAATACATCCAATATATATTAAATTTCAATATAGGCACCGGTGGCATTAACCAGTTTCTTCAAACAGACAGTGATGGAAAGCACAGTCTTCTGAAGGAAGTCATTTGGGGTATAGCTGAGAACCTCCAGAATCCGTGCCCCCAAGTCCTCCAGTGTGCAAGGCTTTGTCTTGCCCTACATTACGTAACCCTACAGAAAAATATCACATAAAATGAGATCTGGACATATTTGAGTCCATTCATGAGATCTGCGTCGTCCCAGCCAACGTTTTGGAAAATGCTGGTCGAACCATGCGTGCACGGTAAGAGCAAAATGGGCTGGTGCATGATCCTGCATGACAATAAGGTCTCCAATGAAATCCCAGCCATACATCATACTAATATTGCCTTGTTACTAATATTACCTTATTCACTAAGGTGAACCTCGAATAATAGGGTTCAAATCACAGTAATGGAGTAGGTTATTGCATTTGTATATACAGACTATGTTATCAGCTTTAAATGTTCTACATACTGTATTTCAGTTATCTTATACTCGTGTGAAAAACAGTCGAACAGACAGAAGCCAAAAGAAAGTCATAATTGAAAGCATATAAGAATAAACAGTCAGTTAGTAAAAGTAATGAAATAAAATGATTTTTTWAAAAAATTCAGCTTTCTATGAGTGTTTAATGAGATTTTGTGATCATTGGTAAATGTAAATATTATTCTTTCGATACAACAACACAAAACATAAACATAAAAACGGTGTGTATGATCTCACCTCAGAGCAGATAGAAAGCTCTGGGCATTTCTAGTTTCATACAGCTTTGAAAAATCTATCTTGTTGCATAATGTTTGCTAGGATTTCTTTGAGTGTGTGTGGGGGTGGAGGGGCTGTTGTTTGTTTGATCCGCTGCCAGTGTCCTGGTGCCAGACACCACACCACACACAAAATCCCAGAGGTCTTGAGGAGTCATACCCAGAGGGGTCAGATCTGCCCCAGCGACATAACCGGCAGAATGAAGTTTTGCATTTGATGTACAGTACACTTTAACTGATGACCTATATCCACTTCTTACACATTTCAGACATAATGATGCTTATTATTAAGTAATCGTTAACAATATTAAATGTATTTTCCTTTCTTTTTATAAGCATCTTTCAGGGTACAGATACATAAAAGGGCATAAGGGGAATAAAATAATAATAAAAGCCATTATAAGCAACTTTAACTAATAGAAAATTAATAAAATCAGAAGTACTAAAAATAATAAATACATTTCTTTAACAATGAGATTAAAAAACATAGCAAATGAAATGCAGAAGGCACAGTAGGGCAGAACAGAAATGACGCCATTGGATTAGATCAAATTATGAMTATTAAGTTGCTCAGTTTAATTTGTTAAATCAGTTCTACAATCATCATATACTAAATGCGAGGTTTTTTTTTTTTTTTTACTGACAACAGCAGACAAAAAAGTAAAACAATAGCTACATTTCTTACATTCTGTAGAAAGATGTGAAGCTTCTGAAATCAAAGAAATTTGACTGACAGGCTACAGACTAAACATGGACATTCAAACATGAACTAGAGGCTTGGRAATGTCAGGAAAGTGCTGCGCCTTGTCCAAACAGTTCCAAGATGCACTCATCACTCGTGCAATTTACATTAAATTTCTCTAAAAATCCATTCAAATTTATGGGTTTTGACAAGCTACTCAATGAAACCTCTATATCGGATGTGTCAGAGTGTGTGCTCTACATGCTCATACACCCCTAAAGTCTGCTCTATATGCTCAAACACACACGCACACACACACACACACACACACACACACACACACACACACACACACACACACACA
>QMIH01001770.1:54910-66552 GCA_003987875.1 Clarias batrachus | reverse complement strand
GCCATTTATATGGATACACCTTAATAAAATGGGAATTGTCTATGGTGTGAAGATACGAGATGTGCAGCACCTGAAACTACAGATACTGGAAGCCTGTGCTGGCATTTCTCCTGCGGTGTTGCTATCAGTGTGTGAAGAGTGGGAGAAGAGGGTTGCATTGACAATCCATCACAATGGGCAGCACATTGAACACATTTTATAACTTGTAAATAACTCATGAAGGAATAAAGTTACGTTAAAACCAAGCACACCTTTGTTTTTCTTGTGAAATTCCCAATAAGTTTGATGTGTCACATGACCCTCTTCCTATTGAAAAAACAAAAGTTGGATCCAAGATGGCCGAATTCTAAATGGCCACCATGGTCACCACCCATCTTGAAAAGTTTGCCCCCCACATATACTAATGTGCCACAAACAGGACGTTAATATCACCAACCATTCCCATTTTATTAAGGTGTATCCATATAAATGGCCCACCCTGTATATATATAAGCACATTATCCACAGAAAGCATCAGGTCTATCCTAAAGTCAAGTTCCTGTCTGTCTGTATTCTTAGGTAGACTTGCATGGATTTGCTTCAGCTTATCTATTTTCCTTCCAAAATCATAAACATAAGTAGATTGTTAATATTGGATTGCCCCTAAGTATGAGGATGAGTGTTCTTGATGACCTGTGATAAAATGGTATCCCATTTCAGGGAGTATGCCCATTGTTCCCAGTATAGGCTCTAGATCCCCTACAACCCTGACCAGGATAAGGCAGTTTTCATATATAAATGACTGACAGTATGTACTGTCCTTATTAAAAACTACTTTAAAGAGCACTCAATGGAGCATGTATTCCTTTTGGAAAATGCTGTGAGTAGCAATTTATGAAATTGAACAAAACAATGATTACCATTAAATTTACAATGCTGACAGCCTGAACCTTCAACATATTAAACAAAATATTAATTCAAATAAAAAAAAGAGATGCAATGTGTTTGGAATTTCAAATTGACCAGCTTTTATTACATGATGATTATCCATGATTTTTTGTGAGCCGGGCCAAAGATTTCAGTACCTATATTTCTTTTCCTCCCCATCGATGTAGAACCGGTCATACTGAGAGTACGCCTGGTTTCCCTCTAAATCTTTGAGTTGGACCTGTAGAGTGTAGTCCCGGGATGTGGTGAGAAGGTGGATGATATCATTTCCCAACCAGTGTTCTCCTGAGGAATCTCCAAATCCCTGCATATTGCATAAACTGTGAGATTTTCATATCTAAAAACATCTGCTGCAATTATAAGGGTGCATTTACACGCAAAGTCCTGCAAAAACAAACCTTTAAAACCTTTTTTATAAAGTAGCATGCTTTTTTTTTTTTTTTTTTTTTTTTTTTTACACATGTTCTTATCTGGCTTAGCCAGTTAATGAAACAACATTTGTATAGTGTTATTTAAACTTTGCACACTCCGACACTTCAGGTCATGCGTTATCTGTCACCTAGAAGGCCTCGCTAATTCCATGGCCAAATATTTATCATTCCCTCCTAAAAATGTTTTTCTTGGATAACAAATGAAGYAAGCAGAATGAGAACTGATTTGCAGTGTGTTGAGAGTTGTCCTGTTAGCTGTGAACTTTTCTCCTATGAACTGAGCAAGATGYATTACTTTTAAATGCTGATTAATGCCTTTAAACTATTAACTAAGATAGAACTTAAGCATTCTCATATGGTACGATACATACAACTTTTTGTACCATTATGTTAGAGGTTTGTTTTCTGTGCATAACCTTATATTGKCAGTACAAGTCATTTGTTTAAACATTAGTAATTATTTAGTTCCTGTGTCCTTTTTTTATTATTTTTTATTATAGCAGCACTATAGTCTGCAAAAAACTGTGCCTTGTTATATTTGTCACAAAAGATGTTACAATGTGTGCTGGTTCGGGTGAAGCACTTCACTTTTATCGAAAGAGACACTCACCATTTTATAATCTTTCCAGTTTCGGTGAAAGTCCACTGAACCGTTAAAGCGATGCTGAAGAACAGTCCAACCTCCTCCTCTAGTCTTCATGTCACAGAACACCTAGTGACAAGTCAAACAAAGTCATCGGTCATGGCATAAAATTGATTTCTTATTATATTTCTACAAATGAGGTTAAGTGCAGTACCCCAGTCATCAATATGACTGATTGATGTCACAACTGCTTCAGAATTTGAACTGCTGCTGTTACTGTTTAAGCTTTAAGTGTAAGATCAGCTGCATTTTGAAGGTTTTTTAACCTGCAGCACTAAGGTTATGCTACATATGGTCAACTGCATGAAAAATAAATATAGTTGTAAATTGCATTATAACATCAGGATCATCATGTTCCTCACCCCCACTACCTATTACTCATAATTAATAATAATAATAATAATAATAATAATAATAATAATAATAATAATAATAATAATAATAATAAAACAGATTCTAAATAAATGAATAACACTGGTGGCGGTATCCTGCAATCATTTAAATGGAAGAATTGGGAAAGAGCAAAAGTGTTTCCTGTAACAGCACAGTTTAGATGTGCATATTTTTTTTTTGTTGAAATAGTTTACTGATTAACTCCTATTCAAGCTTTCTTATAACAGTATGCCATTGAGCCAACTTTCTCCTCACAAAGAGTTTTTCGGTTTACTCACATGTCACAAACAATTAAATTCTTGCACAGAGGTGAACGCGAATGAACTTTGTCCTGGAAAAAAAAAAACACTTTGTTTTGAAATCATTTTGTTCCAATGATTTTGACTTAGATGAAACAAAAGCCATTAACCCCATGTCACAATATGAGTTTGGAATAAAATGCTGCAGTTTCTCTGGCCCTTCAAATTCCAACTTTAGTTGTTGTTCTTGGTGGTCTTTCGGCTGCTGCAATAGAGGGTTTCGGGCTGGGGTTGGGCAATAGGTGGTTATTGAACCCGTGCATTCTGCATGACAGCCGAGAAACCTACCACTGGGCCACCAATGCCCTAAACTCCAATTTTAATACTGTATACATTTTTGTTTCTTCCTTTCTTCATTTATAATAACCTTACATTTATGGCTAATCCATAAGTGTAAAGACTGCTAGCTACAGTTGTCTGGTGAGGTGACTGTTCTTTTATACATGTTTCCCCCGCACTAGAACCAGGATGGTGGTTCAAGTCAAGCCCTGCTACAAGCTTCAGATAGGAGCCTTCAGGTAGGAGGGGGTAAATTGTGGCCTGGTAGACAAGCATAAGTGTTTTTAAATTAATCCTTGCAGTTACTGGAAGCCATAGAAGGGAACAAAGCAACACAGCAAACCCAACAACTAATAGGCAGGACAAGAAGACTTTTCTTCTTGAAGACAGATGGGGTTTCAGAAGAAAGATCTTGAACAGTGGAAAATATTGGTGGAAATGAGTTCCAGAATAGAGTTGTGAAAGGGTTGGTAGATTACTGGAAGCTAAGGAAAAAGGAGAAACAAATGGAGATTACGGTTTGAACATTTGGTGATAGGTAGGGCAGGGAGATGAGTGAAGGATCCAAGTGCAGGCGAGTAAAATGGCTTCCCTTATGTGCTCAAGAGGAGTCGAAGGTAAGGTCAAAAGAGAGAGGAGGCAGGTGAAGTTGATCTCGTTTGAAGGGAGGCTCCAAGAAAAAAAGAGCAAGGTTCCATCAGGAGGAGAGAGACTAGTAAGGATGCCAATCTCTTCAGGGGAAATAGATAACCACAGTAAAAATATTAATGGTGGGGGAGAACAATTACAGCATGGGTGTCAAATGATGAAAAGACCATGTAAAATGTGAGAAGCTACATTTCCATGATAGAACCTATAGTGCTCTCAGCCGCCATAGAAGAAACATAGGCAGATGATAAAACAGCTGGTGTCACATAATTCTTGAAAGTGATCCAAGTTTCTGTCAGTGCCAAAAGGTGAAATGAATGAAGGGAAGATAAAGTTGAAATGAAGTCTTACTCCCAGAACCCAACTTCCTCCACTGTTCTTCCTCCATTCCTGATAGCACAGCCTCTGCGTTGTGAAGTGTGCATTCATGGTCTGTGACTGCCCAGCCAAAAAAAAAAAAGCCACCACCTGGATTTAACTAAGCAACTATTTAATAGCCTTCCATTGGATAATGACTGCACTGATTAATATGGTTCAGCTGGTAACAAGTTATATAACCTTAGCTGACGCAGTGAGTTGCTTTTCATTTCTTAAACAAGAAGACATATCCTGTGGTCATGGCAAAGACGTTACCCTGTTTCAAAAAGGGTCAAATTATTGGCCATCAATGAAAGAAAAGAACTAGGGGATTGCAGAAACTCCTAAAACTGGGTCAAGAACTCAATTATTAAAACATGTAAGGATAGTAGTGAATCATCAACTTCAAAGAAGAAATGTGGTCAGAAAAACACCCTGAATTAGTGTGATGGAAGATCGCAGTGCAAACATGACTCAAGAGATTTGAACTAAACAGCTGTGTAGCCTTAAAAAAGAATGGACTGTAGGGCTTTGGGAAAAGGTCATGAGATCTAATGAGATCTAGATTTACCCTGGTCCAGAGTGATGGGTGCATCAGGGTATGGAAAGAGAGGTGGATGTACTGTATATAGCATGTACAAGTCTGCGTGGGCAGTGTTATGATCTCAGGTTACTTCTGTTGGTCAGTTCTAGGTTCAGCAACGTTATGGGCTCAAAAAATGATGTCAGCTGATTTCTGGAATACACTGAATGACCAGGTTTTTTTTTTTTATCAATGGATTTTTTTTTTCCTCTGATGGCACGGGCATGTTCCAAAATGACAATGCCAGGATTTTATTGGGAAAAAGCTTGTGAGAGAGTGGTTCAGGGTGCATCATGAGACATCATTTTCACACATGGCTTGGCCACAGCCGAGTCCAAACCTTAACCCCATTAAGAATCTTTGGGATGTGCTGGAGATGTTCTGACATTGCATATGCCTATKAAAATGATGCCGCAACAATAATAAAAGCAAAATGAATATTAAAAATAGTGTGTGACTATTTTTGGWCATGTTGGAAAAAGCAAGTGGTGCTAAAGGAAGAAAAGGTAAATGAAGAGTCTAGGGGATGTCTAACAAGGCAGAGGTCCAGTATAAAGCAAAGTAACAATAGTTTAAGCAGTTTTAATATACAAATGATAACATGATATTAGTGCACTTTTAATAGATACATCTGTAACCTTGGGTGACAAAGGACACACTAAAAAAAGAAGCCTTGGTGCTGATTCGATTGGTTCAGTGATTCTGTAAGTATTTTGATTTTACAAAAATCCAGCTTTGATGTATATTACATTTTGTTACAATTCTGGATAAAATCAGCAAATAATTTGTTCCATCCACATGCAATTGATTGCTGGCTGCCAATGTGTTTATGGTGYGCCACCTGTAGGATTCCGGAGGAACTGAAAGYTCAAATGCAAAACACTCTCACTCACTCATCATCTATACCGCTTAATCCCGTATTCAGGGTCACGGGGGGGCCGGAGCCTATCCCAGGAGGCTTAGAGCACATGGCAGGGTACACCCTGGAYAGGGTGCCAATCCATCGCAGGGCACAGACACACACACATACACTCACTCATTCACACACTACGGGCAATTTGGGAACGTCAATTAGCCTAACCTACATGTCTTTAGACTGTGGGAGGAAACCGGAGTACCCGGAGGAAACCCACCAAGCACAGGGAGAACATGCAAACTCCATGCACAAAGAGACGGGAATCGAGCCTGGACCCTGGCGGTGCAAGGCGACAGTGCGAACCACTACACCACCGTGCCGCCTAAATGCAAAACAGACATACTGTAAATTAAAAATCTAGTTTAAAAAAGGAGTCARTGTAAAGATACATGAATTGCTACACAAAATAATGTTGACATGTAAGTGAATAGATCCACCCCTCCCCCTACATCTCCAAAAATATAATTTACTGTATGTTGCTAAAAACAAGTAAAAATATTTGGATAATATATTAAGCCCATAGTCAGAGGACACTGAAAATAGTTAAAAGACCTAAGAAGGAGCTCCGACATTAACTCAAGCTGTGAGGAGGCCAGTTATTCCTGTGCCCATGGGCACACACTGTATCTGGATCTTATTTAAGCATTTCCACCCCAAATTGAATACAGGACATAGTGGAAGTTGTTAGGCCAGAGGTAAAGGGCTTTTTTTCCTCTCCCATAAAACTTGAATCCATCACATTATCATTCCTGGGTGTGGTCATTTCTTTAAACAATGACCCTGGTCCTTTGAGAATGCAAGTTAAAATTTGCTCTACCTCTACCTTGTTTCTAGTTTTCTACTCTAATTTGGTAATATATTGAATGAGTACACATTTATTTAATTCTTTATTTATAGGATGAAATTTTTCGAGCCTACGGATGTGTTAACAGATTTATTCTCAATGTCCTGTATTCAATTACTGTTGGGATCACAGAATGAATTAATTCAGTCTGAGGTATGACTTTATGCCTTACAGCTCATCTGCGTGATGCGTTTTAGGCAGATGAATAACATATAAAGAACAGGAAAGTAATATAGAGCTGTTAAATGAAATAAACCAACCAATTTGTTGTTACAGGGAAGATTGCATCACTAGAAACTCACATTGCAAAGCTGCTTTAGTCCCAAATTTGGCAAGAGACTACAAAACCTAGGCCAAACACCTGGCTTCTGTGTGAACAAGAACAGCAGAAAGAGTGCATATAAGAAAAGTCTATGAATACCAATATCCTTTTCCCATGTCATTTTTTCCTCTAATCCCTATCCAAAAATGCAATTTGCCTAAAAACACTGATAATAAAGATAAACCAAGTGTGAAACAGAATATTATTAATACTCTGTTGAGGAGACGCTGAAAATTCAAATCACCTAGAGCCCATATGTAACATGTTTTCCCTTTTTCCTATTTTAGCATTTTATCCACAGAATTTTCATTCCGCCCGGGAACAAAACCGAACTCTACATTACAATAAAACATTTTGTCCTTCCAAGTTTCTCTGTTGTACCTCAAAGCAAGAAAATCACTTGTCATTTACACTGCATTACTGTGATAGCATTTTGTTTTGCAGCTCCTTAATGAGTGCTAACTAATGTAGTAAAATTAATCACGTACTGTACAGTATTGTGCAAAACTCTCGAGCCACCTCTTATTTATTCCTATGTTGTCTCCAAGGAGTCAAACTTTTCTTGTTTTTTTTAATTATTTTTTTATGTCTTGATAAGTACTTATCCAGAATTTTCAGTTTTTGGCTCTATTTTCAGTCCAGTCCCTGACCAGGAACATTTTTTTTTTTTTTTTGTAAAGCCACACAGTGTCCTATGAATCATTCAAGCATTAAATAAAAAAACATCTAATACATCTAAGGCATGAGAACCGGTGAGAAACAGGTGCAGATGATGACGGATGGTAAGGTTGGTGATTAGTATACTGGTGATGCTGAATGCTGATAGGTTGGAGCAGACGAGAGGGGAAATGAGGTCGCTGCTGAGGTTGTTACATAAACAACCGGTCTTTGAATTGTATCTTTATTGCATCATTTTGCATCCTGTCATAGTGAAACATTTGTTTCCATTTCTGTAATTGCATCTAAATCATCTAATTTAAGTTAATATGGAAACGCTAAAGGAAAGAATGGTGCAAGACTTTTACAAAGTATTGTATATGTCCATGTCATTTCTCCATAAATTAGTCCTGTATAACATACAGAGGAATCTGCTATAGTGGTAGTAGGTAATATTGACCCTTTACATGTGGAAACACAAAGATTAATATTATCACCATAATTAATGCTTATGTAACGACAGCGGATGGCATTGTTAGCATAATCATTTAATATTAATTACTTATACTTTGTTCAACATAGTAGTTCATTAGTCGAACATAGTGATAAGCAATTATTGAATACTGTACATACTATGGCACTACTACTGCTTCTGTCTTTTCACATTAATTAACAGTGTAAACTATTATAACTTTATAAGTGCTATCAGTTGTGATAAGAGATTTTTGAATGTACCATAAAAAAATACCTATTTTTTCCTTACTGTATACACTACCACAAGAAAGAAATCAAAGCAGTAACTCATTACAAACTTGCATAAGGTAGAAAAGGTTTACGTGGATTTGTCACTATACTTACAACTGTAGACAAAATGTCACTGAAAAATTCGATCTTCCTTTCTCCTTCCTTTCCTTTCTCCCAGGATTAATATGGATATTAAATATATTATCTACATATTAACTTACATATGTGGTTACAGAAGATTAACAAGCACTACTGTATCTTCTAATTTTAGAAAAAMAATCTAAAGTGTGACCTTTTATTTCACTCATACAACTATATTCTCTCCATTTGTTTTTGTTTTGTTTTTAGCTCAATAGCTGTTCAATATTACCTTAACTGTTTGCGTGCTGTTGGCGAGATGAATGTTGTATATTCCATTCTCAGTAATTCCATACTTGTATATGTCAGCACAATCTCTGAAAATCCTTGTCTTCATCTTAGACAGGCTGGTAATATCTGGCAGGGCAGAAGGTGCGCAATAGATATTATGAATGTGTGTGTATGTGAGGGTTTTTTTTTTTTTCATGTACTAAAATAACATGTTGAGCAACGTTACAACTTCCCGTAATCCCGTGTTGAGTAAAAGCATCATTCTCTCATCTTGAAACAAGGCATTCTGGCCCACAGTTGTGTTTCCCAGAAATACACTCTGATGCTTTCCAGACATACATGCTGATTAGAGTTTGGCACTAACCGTTGCACTGGGCGATCATGGCCAGTAGCTGCTGCAGTGTCTCTGAGAGAGTAGCTTGCTGGTGCTGGAGCAGTGTGCTGTTGCGGGTGGAACTGGCCAGCTGTTTCTCAAGCACGGTGACCAGGCGATTCTGTCTGTCCAGAAGCTCCTGCAGCTGCTTCTTTTCCTGCTGGATAGCCTGTAGCTCTTGGCTGTGTCTTACCTCCAAGGTTGTGAAGCGCTCCTCCAGATATCTGTTTTGGAGAAAAAGCATTGCTATTCGATATCATATTTTTCTGTGATGTTATCTGTGTTCAAATCTATTATGTCATTGTTGACACAATCATTTTTATGTTCATATCTACAAGGCCAGAATAGCAGTCATGTTTTTCTTYCTTACATATAAATATATTAAAGGTTATACTTCCACTTGTTGGTTTCAAATAAAAAACTTAAAAAAAATAAATATAACCTTAAAAATATGATTCCTTTTCAAAATATGTAAAAGAACTCGTCTGACAAGTGTATTTAGGATTCATTTTTGGCAAACCCTGCTGTAACTGTCACCATGATATTGTTTATTTCATTTATATGATTTGTTTACCCTTTCTACGACCAATGGCGCAATCGTGGATTTATTCAAGCTATATTTCCTGCTTATGCATTATTTAACTCACATTATTGTGAAGTACATTTTACAGTAGTTTGAAGTCTCAGCTTATGTACAGTAGTTATGTACAYATCATGCTGAAATGCTCTCATCAGAAACAAAGATTCTTAAGCAAAGTGGCAAGCATGGACATCGCATATCCCAATGAAGGCGGAAAATMTGCTACAACAGAYTTTAATATGATGTGAACAGTTATACGTTATAACTTRCTGCAGATTGAAAGAYCTTTTCTAGCATGTACCCAAGAAGATATTTTTATTTGTTTGTCTGTACRAATTTCATTCTAAATGCAGTGTATGCTATTATTTTATGTTAAGMTACAGTAATACAGTCCATATTTTCTCATCAATACTCATTCCAATTAAACARGTAGCAATTAACCTACCTGTGCTTGGATGGAATTATACCTAGCACAATTATACGAAGCACAATCCGACCTGRTCAACCTCTTACACCCACTTGGCCAGTTTGTTAGCGCTACCAAAGCCAAACAGATTTTGAATGTACAGTATTAATTGCTTGAAAGTACAGTACATATACATACTTGGTGGAACAGTAATACAACCAGGTTTGGTATTCGGAATGTGTCATTAAATTTGTGTCCAACTCTTTGTGACCTCATGGCTGCTCTTAGATGCTGTCAATGGGGTTTTCKTGGCAAGGATATCAGAGTGGGTTGCCATTTCCTTCCCCAGAGGACCATCTACTGGCAATTTGGAAACGCCAATTAGCCTAATCTGCTTGTCTTTGGACTGTGGGAGAAAATCGGAGAACACGGAGGAAACCCTCTAAGCAYGGGAAGAAACTGTGTGCAAACTCCATGCACGCAGACCCGACGCAGGAWTCGAACCYGGGRCCTKKCGGTGCAACACTGACRGTGCTAAACACTAAGCTACTGTGTCATAACATAAAACCCTCATAACAGTTTACTGAAAAAGATTCAAATAACATGAMCATTCTTAGGGAGGAAGGGCGTCTTTCCTTAAAAAACTAATTTCCCGTTGTTTTTCCCCTCATGCAATAAACCTCCAGTACTTTATTACTTACTGTATCTTGATATCCATATGCACAGAGTGTAGCTACTGTAGGTCCCTAGTAACTTTCAAACAGAAAACTGGTCGATCCTGTTTCTACCTACAGTATTTCACGCTGGTAGCTAATAAAATTGTACTAGATTATGGGATGTTTGTTTAATATAAATGAAATACATAAACATAATAATTGAATAAATCAAATACGTAGTAATCATCATGGTGACTTTGAAAATCTTTTTTGCACAAATCTGTATGGCACAAAAAAGTGTTCTTTATGTGTGATAATTATGTGATCATGCAATGTGGTCAACAACGATTTTCTTTCTTTGTTAATCGACATTTYTAGCCGACTTCCTCTATCTCACGTAAATAAAAAATCGTGTAAAAGGGCTACTCCTTTGAGTAGCTGCTGAAACTAAACATCCCTTAAACACCTGGCTGGTCCAAGCTTTCACAGATGGTGCTGGTGACTGGCTTTCTCCATCAAACCCGAAGGCAGCACTGACAGTGTGTGAGTATGCATCTTAATGTGCTCCAAATGAAGGCAATAAATCCGATAAGGCCTGCTTTTTATGACTCTTATTAATGACTTTATGGCAGTTACACATTGAAACGATCCAAGCATATGGACTGAACAAGCCACTTTTGGCATTTCAGAAAACATAATTCCCCAAATTCCCTTTACAACTCACTTTCCTTGTACTTCCAGAGGGCCTCATGTTAACAGACACATAGGAATACTTTRCATTACACGGAATACTTATTTTCATAAGGTAGAGTGATCTTTAGTTTTACAATTCATAAGTTAYGTAACATAAGCATTTATATTCTATTACAATGTCTACCATACTATGCTACTCCCATACTCCCGTCTACTTTAGGAAAAAGTGCAGATGTGCAACAGGTGGTGTGTGTGGGTGGGTGGGGATCTGTGTTTGCCTACGCCAGTATTGTTCAGAAGCTGGAATGCTAAACAACTGGAAAGAAAAGTCAAAACAAACAGAATTCTTACACCAGTAAGAGTTGTCCTCAATCCTTTGACCCCCTCAGAGTGGGTTTCCTCTGGCTGAGCTCTGAACAGCTGGAAGACTCTGATACTCTTTCACTCACTGCTCAAGCCTGACTCTTTACCACCCACAGTATTACAGCTATGATGTGCTTTGGTCCCTCTGCACTTTACACA
>QMIH01001770.1:34210-52145 GCA_003987875.1 Clarias batrachus | reverse complement strand
GCCAATTAGCCTAATCTGCATGTCTTTGGAAGGAAACCGGAGTACCCGGAGGAAACCCACCAAGCATGGGTAGAACATGCAAACTCACACACAGAGACGGAAATCGAGCCTGGCCCGGAATTGAACCCAGACCCCGGTACATGCAAGGCAACAGGGCTAACCACTACACCACCAAGGTTGAAACACTGGAATACAATACTTTCAAATACTTTTGTCCATATAGTGCATATGCTACAAGAGCAAGCATCTACTGCAGAGGATAAGGATCATGTTCGTAAGCCATTCCTGTTACAGTATATGATTCCTGTCTGAGTCAACTGTAGTGATGAACAAGAGAAAACATACTGTAGGTACTTGACTTTATGAGAAAATATGAGATAATTTAACTCCCTTTGAATTTTAATGTTAAACATTATTTGTGCTTAAGACATGCAAAAAAGAAAAACGTTTTGATTTGAAAAAGTCTATAGTTGAAAATAGCATTTCACAGCAGAAACCGTTTTACCAGGTCACACATGTATACACTCCAACATACTGTATCATCATCACACATACTGTACTGTAGCCCCCCAAAAAAAGAAAGAATCAAGCATGATTTAACGAGGAAAAAAAAAAAACATTGTTTCTTGTATTACTCCTTCGGGACTGTGTAACAAAATCGTATGGCTTGTCCGAATGTGTTGAGTTTTCATGACACCCCAGAGGGCTGCATAATCAAGTGAGATGATAATGAATGAGAAATGGATAAGTAATTTGAAGTTTGACCTTTAGCTAAAACCTCAGTTAGAATAATGTCTCTGCAAAGCAAAAAATATATATATATGATTGTACWTTAAAAAAAAGCCTTGTGCAACCGATTAAATAAAAGTTGATGTGGCTACACTGCTTGAGGTTTATGCAGTAGTAGTATTAATAATAATAATTATTATTATTATTATTATTATTGTTGTTGTTGTTGGAAAAGTCTAAAAGACAAGTAATTACAATACTTTTTATTTCAATATTCAGCTATTTATTTCAATTAAAAGCCCTTACACACAAAAGTAGAAACAGACCCATACATAATCAGACATGGTGCATAGTTTGACCTCAGACGTTTAAGTGTTTTCGCTTGTGTGTACACAGCACTATCCCTTTTGCCCTCTTCATGTGTTTATAGCAAAGCCTCACAAAAGAGCCAAAGTTTCCACCACGGCACACTCCAAGTGTCATACAAACAGCAGGCCTCTTTCCAGCTGGGCTACTTCAAAAACAAAGGGCCACCCTGACTGGCTGTGTCAAAAGCTTACTGAATTAAGAACAGAAGTATGCAGCCTAAGATTTCCTTCGGAGTTTTATGCACATTTATTCCACAGCATGCTTGAATTCACAAAAATCTGACTGGTCGGAAGGTGTGCATTGTTTTTGCATAGCCGCACCGCTCAGACAGGAGTTTCAGCTGTAAACTCAATCCTTATGTCCTCATCCTAATATATATCTTCTTTCTATAGTGACAGCTCATATACATGAACTTGTATGTTGGATGAAAAAGGGGGTTTTGTTGGCTGTCAGATGTTACACTAGTTGCAAAAATTTTAATTATAATATGATAGCCATTCTCATTCTCTATACCGTTTATCCTATACAGGGTCACGGCAGGCCTGGAGCCTATCCCAGAGAACTCTGGGCACAAGATGGAGTACACGCTGGACACTCACATGTGCAACTGGCAATTTGAAAAATYTGAAAGTCTTTGGACTATGGGAGGAAACTGGAGAACCCGGAGGAAACCCATCAAGCACGGGGAGAACATGCACACAGACCTGAGAGAGGAATCAAACCTCAAAGTGCTGCCTATACAGTAATATGTCTCACTCAGTGGAGACCAATCCATGCACACACATGCACTCACACACTACGGGAACACCAATTAGCTAATCTGCATGTTTTTTAATGTGGGAGGAAACCGGAGTACCCAGAGGAAACCCACCAAGCATGGAGAGAACATACAATCTACGTACACAGACCTGAGGCAGGAATCGAACCCTGACCCTGGAGTTGCTAACCGACAATGCTAACTACTAAGGCACCATGCTCACTCTCACTCACTCATCATCTATACCACTTAATCCTGTATTCAGGGTCACGGGGGGCCCGGAGCCTATCCCAGGAGACTTAGGGCACATGGCAGGGTACAATCTGGACAGGGTGCTAAACCATCGCAGGGCACAGACACACACACATACACTCACTCATTCACACACTACAGGCAATTTGGGAATGCCAATTAGCCTAATCTACATGTCTTTGGACCGTGGGAGGAAACCGGAGAACCCGGAGGAAACCCACCAAGCACGGGGAGAACATGCAAACTCCAGGCACACAGAGACGGGAATCAAGCCTGGCCAGGGATCGAACCCGGACCCTGGCGGTGCAAGGCGACAGTGCTAACCACTACACCACCATGCTTTAATCTTTTATTAAATTGATTATGGCAGTTGATGTACATATTGTCATGTGAATCTAACATTGTTTTAAAAATGCATGATCCAAAACTAAAAGTAAAGACTTTTTTTTTCTTAATGTTGCTGTTTAAAAAWTTTTTTTTTTAAATGAATCGACTTTAATGGAACAATGTTTTGTTAGGACACATGTATTTAACATTCATGGAAGGAATCTCAGCTGTTAATGCTTTGAAACAGTTACAGTGCTTTGCAGAGTTTCCCAGCACAGTAAAAGTCTTCAGAACAGTGGAGTTTACACTTTCTGACCAGAAAACACTTTCTGGTCTCTAAGTGAAATGACAAGCTGCATTCAGGGGGGGAGAGAATGAATCATAGTTATAATGTAAGTGATCAAGAATAGACCTCGCTTGTCTCTCAGACATTCCGCAAAGTTAAATCTCAGCCATAAACACTTAAAATGTGGCATGTTGTACATTTAATAATTTCAAAGTTGTAATCATTTRCAAAATCGCTGCAGTATGTGGAGCACAACACACTCCAGATCACTTCAACTTAGCAACAGCCCTCTGCTTCATGTCGTGCCCCAAAGCCAGCATGACCTATTTTTGTATAATAGCATGGCCTGTCATGTGGTATTCTTTACACTTTATTTAGTCATAMCGCTATGATAAACTCCAATATCATCACCTGATTCCCAATGACTAGATCACTTAGCAAATTCAGAAAAATGTACAGTAGAATTTGGTTTGCTAGCTCATGTCTAATAATGAGATTTGAATGTTCATTTAAATTATGGCGGCACAGTGGCGTAGTGGTTACCACTGACGCCTTGCACCTCCAGGGTCCGTGTTCGATTCCTGGCCAGGCTCGATTCCCGTCTCTGTGTGCATGGAGTTTGCATGCTCTCCCTGTGCTTGGTGGGTTTCCTCCGGGTACTCCGGTTTCCTCCCACAGTCCTGCAGGTTAGGCTAATTGGCGTTCCCACAATTGCCCTTAGTGTGTGTGCCCTGCGATGGATTGGCACCCTGTCCAGGGTGTATCCCGCCTTGTGCCCTAAGTCTCCTAGGATAGGCTCCAGGCCCCCCGTGACCCTGAACACAGGATTAAGCGGTATACTGTAGAAAACAAGATAGAACTTGAGTGTGTTCATTTAAATTAGCATTAGCATTACAAACCAAAACAACTTACTAGCTAATTGGAGAAGCTAACCTACCAAACCAATGTAGATAGAAATATTAATAATATAAATGTAAAGTTAACTTGTTAAGTCAACATATACTTTAGATTTAATGATGTCAGGTCAAAAATCAGAACCAGCTAGGAACTCTTTTGCAAAACAGACCACAGTCTCCAAATATGGCCAAAAAGGACTAAACTTGCTAACACAGACTTTTAATCAAACACCTATTCACAATCTCCTGCACACAGGACTCCACTCACACATCCAGTTTGTAAGTTAATGCTCAGTACTGTCCAGTATATGTCTATTTGACTTTATCCAGCCTTATTTATGTGTGTTCCTATTCAGTTTTCTGATTTTGCATTATACCTCGTTTATGATTCTTGCTTTTGTTGATGTCTGATTTTCTTCCTAGTTTACGGATCACAAGTACTGGTTAGCACTGCGGCCTCACACTTCCAGGGTCGAGGGTTCGAGTCCTGCCTTCGGGGCTGTGGACGTGGCGTTTACAAGTATGCTTGGTGGGTTCCCTCAGGGTAATCCACTTTCCTCCCTCAGTCCGAAGACATGGAACGTTATTAATTAGAATTTCCAAGTAGTGAGTAAGTGAGTGTGTGTTGCAATGCATTTGCACCCCGTCAAGGTCATATCCTACTCCAATACCCCCACCACCACCATGACCTTGAACAGGGTAATGAGTAGAAACTCATGTTTTGCATTTGTTCATGAGCTTCTTCATTAAAACTTCAAACTGCATTTGCATCTTTTGACAGATGGCAACTATTAAAGCCTGATGTTTGATTTCTATGTTTGAGGAAAATCCTGTACGACTCCAGCAAAAGATGTTTCACAAGGGGGGAAAAAAAGATCTGTTCAATTTGATTCATTTGTGCAGAATATTTTGAACATCAAAATAAGAGTAATTAATATGTTCTTTTTTTCCTCTTTGGAATTTACTTGAGTAAGCATACGAGTTTTTTTTTCTTTTTCTTTTCAATTATACTTGAGTAAAGTACAAAGCTTCCAAAATAGCACTTAAGCAAAGTAATGACGTATATTTATAAATGTAATTCCGTCCAGTATTTCTAGCGAAAGATTTTTTTATTTTTTTATTTTTTTATGAGAGAGATTTTTATATGAAWACATTTTAAAACCATATAATCAAAACAGTGATAGAATAAAAAACAGAGACAAATTCCAATGCATGGTAGGGCTAAAATGATAATAATAAAAAAAAAAAGGATCTGACTTGAGACAAGGTTGGACCTTTTGTATATTTCCCTTCCAGCTTACCCAGACTAATCTCCCTGGTACACATCGTCATTAGTTGTGTTTAYTTTGGAATGAGAGACAGAAAGATGGATGCAAGGGGTTTGCTCTGAAGTTAGGAACTGAGAGATGCATTTGGCTTAAATCCTTGCCTCTGCTTTGAAGCCAGACATGAATTTGAGAATCAAGGCTTCCTAGTGGACCATTTCATATACAACATGATGAGGTTGCAATGGAGGTTGATTAAGAAAAACCTACAGTATGCAAATATGAACATGATTTTAACAGATGTTATCAGAGGATCTAATATGACCTGGGAAATTATAACATTTTAAGAGAACAAAGTGAGTTCCTTCTCACCTTCTGCAGCCACAGTGTGTTGTTCTCAGTGGCACTCTCCAGGCTTTCCAGCTTTTTCTCAGTCTGGACTGCGTCAGGGGGCGAGGGCGAATCTCTCTGCAGGGAATTGCCCACCCGGAAGTTTCCAGGTGATGGGCACTGCTCCACCTCTGGCAGGATGAATGTGTAGCTACAGGGGCCATGCTGCACCTGGTGCTGCTTCCTTTCTGTGCCAATTGCTTCAGCCACCATAAGTGCCACGTAGCCCAGACTCAACAGCCAACCCATCCCTGGACAAAAAGCAAAAAAAAAAAAAAAAAAGAAGAAGAAGAAGAACAGAGCACTGTTCTGCAAACAGGTTGAAAAGCAAGGTCCAAAATGAGATTGTTGCAGGATTATTTCTTTCCCTCCTCCAGGTTCAGCTTGAGCCTTTTTTCCTTTTTCAGAGTCTTCTCTCCTTTCTTTCTCCTTTGGCTGACACGATGCTCCACGGGAAGCTCTTTTTATGACATTACACACAAAAAGCTATACTGTTGCATCAAGAGCAGCATAGATAGAACAGCTTGTTTCCTATTTCAGGTCCAGTCAGTGCTGCAGATAGCTCGATACAGGAAACATGCTGCAAACACACTCCGTGTTTATTTACTCGAGGAATTGGTTTCAGCCCCCACTTTTTGTCGAAGCTGCTCTTGTGAGAATGGCTTAGGAGATGATTTCTGGACTCAAGGGCTTTTGGACAGAGTGCCAGAGCTCTTGGAGTAGCAGTCTACCTTAACATCCTCTCTCTTGACACACAATCATTCAACCTCCCTCCATCAACCTTACTCCTTCTGCTTCTCTCTTCTTCTCTCTTTCTCAGGAGTTGGTTGTGGAAGCCACAAAAATGCACCAGGCACCCACGACAATAGCCCAAGCAGAGCACATTCTCTTCTCATTATACCTCCTCCTCCTGTTTCTCTCACTCACTCACTCTCGCTTTTCTCCTCCCTCCCCAACCCCTTACCATCACTTGTTCGCTGCAGTGGGTCTCTATGTTAGAGGTAACAGAGTTCACAGCTGCACCTCTCAGTTAAAGCTGATAACTGTATGAATGCTATTCATTTTTTTAAATATAATGTATATATAAATATATAACTTTGTAAAGTAAATTAATGATATCCATAGCTGTACTTCTATTCCCCAAGTGTGAACTTTATGCTTTATACCCCTTATGGTACACACACATCCACAAATAAGTCTTAAGTAAGTATGAAGCCTAGGTAAACCAAACAGATTGGTGGTAAAAGATGCATACAATCAATTTATATTCATTTAAACTAATAGTTTCTGATGCATTTTTAATTTTAAATGAATTAAAAATAAATCTTATGTTTCATCTCATTGTTTATGGCATGGTTTCAAGTTTTTTTTTTTTTTAATGTACAACATTTGATGATCTTTTCATGTTTAATTCAGAGCATCCATAATGAGAGTATATTCCAGGTAGAATATACTTATCTAGTGTACAAACAACAGGTTATTAATATTTGATGATCGCAATAATTCACTTGCTAAGTTCAAGGGGGGAAAAAAATGAAATCATACAAATTAAATTCACATTCTCCCAAATTACCGTCTCGGTAATGACTTCTACATTTTATAAATGTTTACAGGAATCTGGATGATCTAGGCAGGATCATTTGATTTGTAACTATGCGTATCATGTTGCCAACATAAACAGATTTTTATTCTCTTGCAATTCTCCTCCAATCTAAGAGCAGAATTCATTCTTCTCTCATGCCCCTGTCTCATTCTGTTACCTTATACGTCTCCACCAGGGCCACAATTACACATGTCCTGTTGCATCCTTTTTCAACAACTAAATGGAAACAGTATGCTAGGGTTGGGTAATGGGGGTGTGATGTGGTTTTGTTAAATGACATCATCACAATATCCATTGGTTGGGAATGTGTTGTTGTTGTTATTAAATGAATAATCCTGATAAAAGCAATGAGTGCAGATGTGTGTCTCATTTCTTTGACACAACACTGACGCCGTTCATTCATTCTAGAATGCATATATGTTTTAAATTCCTCTTATGTATATTATAATGGTATAATAGTCATCATTTTGTTGTGTTTTCCACTCAGTTACTGTATAACAGTTTCTTTTGTAWTACCAAAAAAAAATTTAAAAATCACACATCCTGCATGTGCGAAAAGGTGGTTTAAGGCCTTGGGCTGTTCTCATTCAAATGCTTTATTGTCTCATAGAGATGTAGGAAGATATCTTCATCCTAAAAAAAAGTGTGTCACCGGCAAAAAAAAAATCTGTTAAACTGAGCTAAACCACAGCTGAATAGAATAGCACTTCGAGCCCCGGAGAATGAAATGTCAAATCGCCCACTCCTACTTCCTTTCAACAACATAACATAACAGTGAGCACATTCGCAGTCGAGTTTTCATTTATCATAAAGCCTGTCTCCAGCACCACATATACAGTACCGTACAGTCATTACTGCTGATAATCTACAGTCCCTCGTTTACAACAGTCTTCGATGGGGTGAATGGGAACGTTTCCCGAAATGCAAGGTCATCCCTATTAAAACTTGATCTATGTATTGAGGAATAGACAGGCTTAATGAATTCTTCTTTCCTTTCATAATGAGTGACTGATGAGTCACCATATCTTCATTTGGAGTAGCAGAGATTCTATTTTGTTATCTACCCAAATTTGTCCCAGTCTCCTTTCTGTATATGACACGAACCAATCGGTCATAGTACTGTATGTGACAAGAAAGTGCTCTGATGGCCTAGACACGAAGGAGAGCAGGGACACCTTTGTCGCGTCAACATGGAAGAAGAGTTCATTAGAGTGCATTAAAGCAAAGTAAGTCAATACCTACCCTGTCTCGTCACCGTTGAACACCTAGTCAGGCCATTTCTTGGGTAAATCCATTATCTAGCTTCTTTTACTCATGTTTTACCAGGAACTTTGGCAGCTTTTAAAGTTCAGCATATGACTCAAGCTTTACCGGACGCATCCAGTACAGCTTCTGTTTTTGTTTTGTTTTTTAAAAGCTTTCTGCACATTTATGAGTCGGTTTTAATAGTATAAATGTAAATAAACTGCACTTACATGAATACATTACAAGAAACACATTGGATATTACAAGAAAACCAAAAAAAAAAAAAAACACGGTAGGCATGATGTATTACAATAATACCAGAAATATATTACATGAAAAATAACCTCTACGTGTAAGAGCACGAAGGAGTGTGACTACAGTTATACTGCTGCCAAATTTTTACACTAAATCATTTAAAATGTCAGACTGTATCGTTCAGAATTTACATGATGTTTCACCTCTAAACTGGGTGCTTTGTTTTTGGTGTTTTTCAGGGCCATTTAAACTGCCTTGAAACGATCCAGAATCACGAACATCATTTTTCCTGGGTGTTTAGATCAGTCAGCCACTGTAAATAAATGGTTTTACAGTCTCCATAAAAATTGAAAAATCTGAAGCTCTTTTTCTTAATATCAGACACCCAGGAGGGCTTTTGCTCTCGTTCTGTCTCCATCTCTCTCTCTCTCTCTCTCTCTCTCTTATTCTGTATTTGTGCTCTTCTGTCTTTATTTTATAGCAGTACCTTTATTTTATTTGTTCAGTTCTCAAGTAACCCCATTTGCTCAGTTTAAAATGAATCTTATTATCAATGCTTGTCGCTTATAATTAACTAAAGTGTTCAAGTAAATGACAAAATAAAATTGCTGTACTTTAGTTACAGATTCCAGCTTTGTTGAACCAGAAATGGAGCCCTTTTCCCCATGTTCTGGGTAATTAAATCACTTTTATATTTGGTTATTAAATCAACTATAAATGATAGATACTGAGAATGTAAGCAGCTAAACCTAAGTCCATTAGATTTCACATAAGGTCCCTTAAATTTCAAGCATGTGTTTTGGGGGGGGCGCTGTAGTGATCATGAACATGTGTGTTATGTATCGGTCTTAATGAGCTTGAACATTTTAGCACTGTTCTATGTTTGTGGGCATGTGCGGCCAGTTCTGTGTAATTAATACAAAGCATTTTATGGTTGAAAAACATATTGGAGACAGATGCATTTCTCCCCTTGCTCTTTGGAATGAATAGTGTCAGGAAATGAGTAGCCTCAATCTATTTCTTACGCACTCATGCCACCCTGCAGAGCTCTATGCTATTAAACAACATGGGTTAACACATTTACCTCTTTTTTTTAACTGATGACAGAATATGAATGTGTGAATGTTAAGCAAGAAAAAGAGTTTTTTTTTTTTTAAATATAACTCATGTGATCATGGATGTACTGTACGACCACAAACACAATAATGTCCCGAATATTCTAGATCTGGATATGTACTACAGACATTCCTAATGAGCTAATAATGAACTAATGAGCTTTCTTATGCTGTGCTTTTCCTGTGCATAAGTGTGTTTAAATGAACTGTGTACAGAGTTTTGTATAAAGTATTCAAAGAGCCTTTAAAAAAAAAATCCATTTTCTCCTGAATTTGGTGCCATGCCAGTTCCTACTCACCAGCCTGCTCTCCCCTAATCACACCAGAGCTACCAGCTGGGAGGGGTGAAAGCATTTCACCCATCTGCACTTGACTGCACACTCACAGGAATGAGAGCTATGAAGAGACAATAAAATATTTTTTTTAAAAGAAAGCGAGGAAAAAAGGAGAAAGCTTTTGTTTCTCGTCAATTTTTTAAATGAATGAACAAAATAATGAATATTTTATTATTAACACATCAAAGTGATATACTAGTGAACAAAGGTACTTCAGCTAAAGTAACTTACCTGTTAAAGTGTAAAATGTATGTACACAATTGTGTTCCTGTGACTGGATTAATTGATTAATACAGCCTTATGTGCAGAAGTGGGTAGTACTTCTATGAGTAATTTTAATGCGCCAATTTAATTCTATATATTTGTATTCGCATAAGGCTTTTTAATCATAYGTTTTACTTTTATTTGAGTAGATTTGTGAAAGCTACACTTGGCTGCAATCGACTCGTTACTTTTCTAACCATGCAGTCGGTGGATCTACCACATGACCAATCAGATGTAGCAACAGTAATCACATGACCCCGTTTGACCAATCAGCCGCAGTAGCAATGACCACATGTAGTCACATGACCACACACAAACTGCCACCATGGCGGGAAAAAATCTTCAGCCGTGCTATACAGGAAATGAAAACATAAAATTARCAGAGGCATCTGTCTCCAATGCTACAACTGAAGAGAATTAACAGCCCTGGCCTCATGTACAAAGCATGTTTCGCTTACACACAGTGCAAAAGGGCAGCTTCGTACTGCGGTGTCTTCACTGTCTGCCAAAACAAACAGACACTTCAGCACATAAAAACTCGACTTCTAACCTGAGGAATGTCGCGGTTAGTTTAGCTGTTTCATTGAACGTTGTAATGTTAGCACATACTGTATAATTATTATAATCAAACATAATTATATAATTTATAGAAAAATAAATCGGACATTACGATTGAAACAGTTACTCAGTACTTGAGTAGCTTTTCATCGACTACTTTTTTACTCTTATTTGAGTAATATTTTGGATGACTACTTTTTACTTCTACTTGAGTAATATCATTTTGAAGTACAGCTACTCTTACTTAAGTACATTTTTTGGCTACTCTACCCACCTCTGCTAATGTGACTTTATGTTGATCTGTAATGCTGATGTAGGTGTGTATAGATTCATTTTACTTTCTGATTTTTCTTTCTTTTTTTGTGTTGCTTTGAATCATGCCAGTAGACTTGTATATGTATTATTATTATTAGATGCTGGCAGTGCCCTTGTTCTCCCCAGTTGCTGCTCCCTAAAATGTCTCTCCAAATGCCTCTTTTTTTATAATTACTTTAAACCGAACCTTTGCATCAGTACTTRGTTCTATTCAAGTGGATCTATGCTGACTGGCCATGACTCAGAATTAAATTCTAAAGCTGCAAGTGTTTTTTGTTAAATTTACACGATGGGTTTGTTAAGCAACTGGAACAAATGGATCCATCCATCCATCTAGGAATCTCTTTAGTCCAACTATGGACCGTGGAGGCAGAAGGTGATCATTGTATTTATTCCCATTTTGTACAACCATGGTAGGACCGTCGGTCAACATTTAGCTTTACAGTGGAACCTCGGATTGCGAGTAACGTGGTTTACGAGTGTTCCGCAAACCGAGAAAAGATTTTAAATATATTTTTAATCGGAAACTGAGCAAGGATTAGTTTACGAGCGCCGAGTATCATGTATCACGCATGCGACTCTTATTTTGACAMCGAGCGTCACTCTCTCACCTTTTAATTTCAGTTTTCATTATTTTCATTATTTCTTATGGGAAATGATGATTTGGTTTATGAGTGTTTTGGAACATGAGCCCACTTCCGGAACGAATTATGCTCGTAATCCAAGGTTCCACTGTATTTACAAACTAGGAGCAATTTGGGAACATCAGTTATCCTAATCTGCATGTCTTTGGACTGTGGAAGGAAATCAGAGCACACAGAGGAAACCCAGCATGCCAATTTAATGCACACAGACCTGAGGCAGGAATTGAACCCAGGACCTGCAGGAAGCAACTAATATCAAGCTACTGTAAATCTCCAGTCTCTCTGTTTATTAAGAGCCATAAATGATTGGGTTTGGCATTAATGTTAACAGCTAAGCTAGCCTTCTTCAGCTCTTAGTTTAACTTTGGGTTTCACTTTTAGATCACTAAATGTTAAGGATGTCATCGTAAAATTTATATTCGTATGCACACAATAGGTTGATTTCAACTGAAAAACCTTTTTCCTGCTAATTTGTTGGCAAGAAATGCAAATTGACAAAACTTGAAAGTATCTTATGCAGCTAAACAGGCAAATTACGGCACTGCAGAAAGTACTGTATGGTGTCTACCCTGAAAATGCTAGAGAAATTTGCTAATGGATACATACGAGCTATAAAGTTTCTCTGTCACTACCGCTAAAAGAGTGCTATTAAGTCATCCACAACATGTTCAATGATTTAAATGATTTAATTTGGAAAATGGGCTTTTGGGAAATATTAAGTGTGTAACTCCTAAACGTCGTGTAAGTTAGYCCAATAAAAGTTGTTTTATAAAAGTTATTTTTATGATACATGAGAGTGTACGTATGTGGAGTATGCATCTATAATTCTGTATTAAATGTTGAAATAAAATTTAACATCAAATAGAACTATATTGGAACAATTGCTGCATGTGTTAAGAAGCCAACAACAGTATATATTTTACATTCTGACTTTCATTGGCTCTTGGCATGGCCTACTCTGGTATTTTCTTCTCTGAACTGTATATTACATCACAAATCTTATAGTTCCAGCGATGTGAGCTATTAATTAATTATGCAATACACTTATGCAAACCACTGGTTTAAATTCTCTGCCCGTATCCGTATCATTAGTTCCTCTATCTGTGTTATCACTTGCAGGTATTAGAAGCAAATAATTATACTTTTTTTTTTCTTTACTTTGAGAGACGGATTTTACCATCACATGTCATTCTTGGCTCCAGGAAAAGCATACAGCGGATATAATGAAAGCATTAATTCAGCCTTTGAGGATTTTGTTTAATATATTTAATAAGAACAGCACACACAAGTTGAGCAAATGGAGAAATTAGGAAGCTGTTGAATTTTCTGCTGAAGTTTACAGAGTACAAAGAGTTGATTTATTCTGTTAGATAAAGGTTTCATGATAACAGATGGCTGCATAAGCTGTGACGATGGTTCACTTCTTGTATAACCAACACAGGAAAAGTGATGGTGCAATATCCTATCATTATTATTATTTGAGGATGATTACTTGTAATACTTTCACAGAAATGTGTTAATATATACAGTAAAACTATATTATGTTTAACAAAATGTCTAAATCATGAACAAAAACATGGTCTCGTACATGCAGATTTATAACAATTTATCCACTCAGGATGATATGCAAAGGATAAAGAGGAAGGGCTAGCATCCATATTATTTCTTTAAAATTCAGTCATACAAAATAGAACAAAGTTTAACCATAACACACCAGTTTTGATAGATTCATGTGGGTTCATATGAACCTGAGCATGAATACGTAGATAATCTTTCAGTCCCAGTTCTTTATGAGACAGTAATTTGGAGGCTGGGGTTGAAATTCATTGGCCACTGAGATACGTTTCCCCACGGATTTAGTTCTAGCTTAACATTTTTAATCGCTTCTAGCCACCCAAACTTGTAAATCATCTCGCCATGACTCATTCCTGTTTCCTTTATTTATTTATTTATTTATTTATTTATTATTTTTTGGTTTCTAATGACTTCCTGACTTTCCTCACAAAACGTATATATGATGTAATCACCACTCATTATTCTAAGAAATCTATAAACCACCAAGATCTCGAAAATGTGATTCTGTCAGCAGATGGCTATATTGTCATGTTAAATTATACATGTGCAATTCGAGAAGCTGTCCTCAGCATCAATTTAATATTGCTGAGCTGGGGGTACTTTTTTATTAAGTAATAACTACTGCTCCAGCTGAAGGCTGGATTAATTCCAGCAATACCTGTAATTTATATCAATTCTTCCCCCATCATACCCGTTATAACCTTTTTAATTTTCAACAGTAAAAGATTTGTATGCATAACAAGTCCCCCATTTCCCCCCAACATTTTCAAGGTATCAATTTATTGCTCCAGTATTAACAATATCATATTGAGAGGATATTTGTTGCATTTTAAACGTAAACTTATGGGTTGGACTTTTACTTTTTCTCTTCTCATTGTTTGTGCTTGATGCTGCCTTGGAGGATAGGTTGGACGCAAGTCTCACAAAGGAGTGGGGGAATGTTATTGTTTGCTTGCCAATTCCATTGAACGTTACTTTATCATGTTTTATAACAATTAGCAATCATAATTCATCATGATTGTACATTATTTGGGGGGGGGCGTTGTATGGACAGTTTGGATTATTTATTCATGTATTTATTTGGCTGGCAATTCAAACTGTTATGTGGTCAATCATTGGTSTATGATACAGACCATTTGGATTCTCTTAAGATTTTTGAATACCAAACCCTTGAAGAGAGCATTAACAATATAACAAAAGACATCATCCGGTGTGTCCCATTATAGTCCACTTCTGTTGCATGTGGGGACAATGTACATTTTTACTGCTTTGGCATTCAACAGAAAGCTAGAAGCTTCTTATCAAACTGATCATCTCTACTGTGTRAATACAGTYTCTCTCTTATTCCGAAAAAAGGTACTGTATGTAACATTTGAAACCTAAATCTTCAAACATGTATGGACAGATCATTGTATGTTTATTCTTTCTGCTGAAAGTTTAAAACCTGTTTGTCTCATATGTTCTGAAACTGTGGTGCTAATTAAAGCAGTCGTGTCAAGAGCCACTATAAAATTAAACACGTGTTGTTAGAGCAAATCAAATTAAAATGTTATGTAAAAGTGATGTTATGAAAAGTCATGTGTCAGATATATTAGGCATTGGACTACAGTTCGGAAAGTCCCGGGTTCAAACCCCATGACCACGCTGTTGGGCCCTTGAGCAAGGCCCTTAACCCTCAAGTGCTCAGGTGTATAATGAGATAAAAAATGTAAGTCACTCCGGATAAGGGAGTCTGCCAAATCCCTAAATGTAAGTACAACTTACATTATGTAAATAAATAAATAAGTGTAAATAAGGTGTAAGACACATATTAAGTCATTCTTGTCTGCAGCACCTGTTTGCATCATATCCTTGTTAATTTATTCCTAGGCATTGTTGAATTCTCCAGTATGACTCTTCAGAAGATATTGATTCATTCTCTATAACATTACTGTAGCTCTTTCAGTACCATCAGCAGTTTACAGGTTTTCATTCAAATTCTCAATCTAAAACTTTATTCTTTCAAGAATTAACCTGTCTCCAAACAGGCTATTCCACAAAATTAAATGGAACTATTAACATTTTTTGTTTTAAATTCTGCATTATTATTTAATAATGATGCATCCAAGTCAAACTGGGACTTGTATGTAAATTTCTCTTGATTTAAGGCATAAAACCGATTGACATTTACAGAAGACGTCAAGCACAGTACACCGATGAGACTCTTAGCCGCAGTATAAAGGCTGTACATACTGTATACAGTATATGAATGATAATCCTGGCCAAGGTGGCTCGAAGCCCAGTGCAGTCGTTCCTGTGAAAATTCTGCACGTGTAACAAGCTAATAATGATTTAATGATTTAAAGAGTAATGTAAGTAAGATGCAATAAAGAACAGATGAAATAAAGAAGGAATRTGGATTTATCCCAGGTGTTCTTAAATGTGCCCAGGTGTTAAAATGTTTGTCCATCCCCAGGCTGGACAGCATGTGAGAGGCGGCATATGAGAAGAAAATGGATGGTAATGAACAGTCAGATTAGGACATTTTTTCCTAAAAGCTAAATAGGCTGAATCAGCACAGCATAAATGCTGAAGCTGAAATCTGTTTTAGTGATATTGCAAAATGCTTCACTATAAAGCATACACCCGCCCTAAGGGTATTAGTGTGGGGAATAAAACTTTATATTTAARCTGATCCAACTGCTACATTTCAGACATGCTATTTTAAATCCAAGACCGTCTTAAAATGGRGTCCAGTTTTGCTATAAATCCTGAACCACGTCCTATAGCTGTGCTTCGAATGTTCATTAGTGTAAGTGCAACAGCAAGAGTTTAAAAGGTGTATAACTGATAACACTGAGTATATTAMGTTTKGTAATAATTAAGAACGGGACATTTCTAAATTATTGCCACTCTTWCTGAAAATTAGTTTTTGTAGTAAAAAGKTATCGGTTTACCAAAACTAACGGCACCTGACAGATGAAACCTTCTCTGGACAGAATAACGGCACTTAATCTTGCCCTGAAATGACTAACAAGGTACTGTAAGACACATTTACAGAATGCTCTTGGCCCACTTTTCTATGCATAACATTTCAACCTCTGTTATATTCTTAGATTTATGTATGTGGACTGTTCTTTATCATTCAGACTGGAATTTTCTGATTAAAACCAGGGGACTTAAATGACCACTTGTGTTGATGTATATTTGGAGTTATTGTCTAGTTAAAAGATCTACTTTGAGCCAAGTCATGACCTTCTWKCAGGCTTGGTTTTTACATTATACTATCCTGATACTTGATGGAATTCATAATGCCATTAATTTTCACAGGGCTCACTAACCTCGAAACAGCCACAAAGCATCAATAAATCAGCTACATATTTTAGTGGGATTGGGATTGATTGCCTTTCATTGGCTGCAATCCCAGGTTTTTGGCTGTTGATGTTTGCATATGGCCAGTTTTCTTTTTGATCTCATCTGACCATAACATATGATTCCAAATGTAGCTGAAAACTGAGTTTGGGTTCTTGAATTTTTTTTTTTTTTTTTACTTGAAAAGAGCACCTTTTTTTGGCGGGAGTTTCTATATTTTATATTGTTCACTAAACAATTGTGATGAGAATTCCACAACATTAGAGATGGGAATTCTGGCTCTTGTTAGTGAATCAGGCCATTAAGCTCAAATCACAAATATGAGAGAGTATCAAAAGGTTTCAAAACTAGTTTTGGAAGACTGCAACAGATGGCATCACAAGGCTGCATGCACAGTCTCAGGGAGCACTGAACTTCATAAGTCAGTGTGCCAAACGACATCGTCCTGTGTACATCAGGAGCTGTGCAGCTAGTGCTATTCTGTCCGTGTGCATTAGCATGTGATATGTCAATGTTATATGTGAAGCCGGGAAAATATACCCACAGAGACGTTTGACATGATTCGGCAAGTTCACAGTGATGCTGTAATGAGTCATTTGGGGTGTTTTGAGTTGCACAAATGCTTCAAGAGTGGAAGAACATCACTGGAAGACGACAAGAGATCAGAAAGACCTTCAACAAGTCATTGTCAGTGTGTCACACAGAACAGTCCAGGCAGTCCTCACGTGTGATTTTGAACATGTGCCATGTTGCTCCCAAGTTGGTCCCCAGTCTGCTGACCCAGGAGCAGAAGGAACATCACATCAAAGACAGCCAAGCGTGCCGTGGATGACCGTCCATCATCTTGAAGATCATTACCGGTGAAGAAAACTTGGTGTCTGAGGGATGACATATGGTAACATTGACCAGATCTGTGGTGAGCAAATCTCAAAAYCTTTTGATACCTCCTTGTAACCTACATGACAGAATTAATATGTGCTTTGGCTACATATAATAACATCTCATCTATAGGATGGCTCAACAGCAATACAAAATTCTGTAAGAATCTGAAGATGTCTGTGGGAAGAATCCCATCTTACATACAAAAACATGATTCTGTTCGGTCTTCTGTTGTTGGTTTTGAAGCCATTCTGGGTCTAAAAGAAAAAGATAAAAATCAGTTTAAACCACCTAAGGAAAATGCATATGGATCCAAACTGTTGGCTCACTCTGTATCTGTATGTACACTGTACATGAAYGTCTCAGAAACGTCAGTATTCCACAAAGCTTGTCAGTACTTTGGCCAACACTGCCATCTTGTGGACAGTTATAGACATGTAGCTTTTGTAAAAGTCTTTTAAAGTACGTCAAAATGTCCTACGTATTTTGTGTGGGTGCGTGTGTGTGCGTGCGTGCGTGCGTGTG
>QMIH01001770.1:2335-15736 GCA_003987875.1 Clarias batrachus | reverse complement strand
ATTGTGTAGAGTATTAATCAGGTCAGAGTTTTTCCTTTTTTGTAATATACTGTAGCATGAGAAGAAAGTCTAAAACTTTCCATTTAAAATTTATCATAAATGTGCACTTCCTTTTAAAATGCCTGTGCTCACATTTAAACCGACATATGCAAATGTATTCTTATTTATACTGTATTATTCAAATATGTTATGAATTAATTATTCTCATTAAACCCCAAAAATGGATCAGCTGTTTCTATAGAATTATCTTCACATCCTAGTTTCATCAAACTGTCCATGCTGCGATCTGCAAAGAGCGCATAATGCACATACAGGATCTTTTTTGGAACACTGTAAAGATTATCATCATCATCATCATCATCATCATCATCATCATCAAGTGGAGAAAACGGGGCACCACAATGAGCAGAGTGTGAATAGGACGATCACAATGTCAAAATTGTCGATAAAATTATCTATAAAGCTGAAGATGAAGAACAATTTCAGATTTCAGTACAATTTCTGCTCCCAGCTTCAAGGTTTGACAACAACGACCCCCAATTCTACCTCCATTCCTTCTACAGAGAATAAGTATATTCTTGCCCTGAACAGGCTGTGAAAGGGACTCAAAGGACTGACTTCAGAAAAAGAAGAGCAATGGAATAACTTACCGATGTCCCAGAATGAAACAATGAAATGTAGAAATAATTATTATCAAAAATATGTGGAATGATTTGACAAGTGAAAAGAAATGGCTAATCGTGTTATAATATAAGTTGGTTGACTTTTACCATCAAAAAGATTGTCATGTATTGAATTGTAGTTTAAGTGGTTGAACAAGCTATTGCACGTTTTTTTCTACTGATTTTTGTTTTTCAATTTAAATTTGTTGGTTGCTTTATCACATTAAAAGTGGAAACAGATCTGATAYGATTGGTCTCGGCTACATATTTTGCATCTCAAAGACCTGCCGTTTTTACAGGAACGTGTAGATTTTTATATCCGTTTTAGACGTATCCCTTTGCAATTCTCACAGAATCTCAAGCTTTTGAAAATACCCATTGGCTGAACTGTATTTCTTTATAATAAGGTTTGAAACATTGATGTTTTCAGGGTCACATTTGATTATTCCCCGACACTGAATCCACAAGGTTAATATACTGTAAGAATATAAGAGCATTCTTGTAATAATAATCACTTTGTTGCGATTCCGTTTGTTTAAGTTGGCTTGGCTCTGGTTTCAATTTTCTCCCGCTCCATTCCTTTCTTTCCTCAATTTGTGTATTTACTGTATATCAGTTTCTACCAATTCTACTCCAGGTTGCTTTTGTGACCCTGGCCATTGGTGTGCATTAAATTATTTAACTCCTAGAATTTTCCAACATGTCATTTTAAAATACGATGGGGTTCAAACGTCGCATTTAATTTTATTTAATATGGTGGAGCCTAAAGATCTACACATAAGACTCCATACTGTATCTATACATAGGACACTACATAAGACTCCATTATCCTTAGGTCATGCTTATGAATGCAGATGTATGTAAGTACGTATACATTTATGAATCTCGTGGGCAATATAGAAAATTACTATTCCTACTGAAAAGTAAGAATGCAGGAAGGGTAAGTTGCCTCTTATTGTCAAGGTTGCACACATCACTCAGAAACTCTATGCTCCATTTGGGATCAGGAGGTTAGTAGTGCTCTTGCCATCAAAATCTATGCCAGTGCTTTCTTTTTTCTATTGCAGTAAGGGGTACCATGGTGCACTTAACTCCTGACATTTTCTCTTAAAGCAAGTATTGTCTTCATGATATGTTTTCACAAATGGTCTGCGCTTTTTAATATGAGCACCCTCGGAAAATTAAACATACGTTGCTAACACAGTACTCCATCGCCTAAACATGGCTTGCCAGTGATGTCATTGCAAGTGTACTTATTTTTGACTACTACCCCACATAAAAAAGCTCGCCATTATGTACTGAAATGAGAAACCAACCGTATTTTTCATGACTAATAACCCAGACTGGGCYACACCAGTAAGTACACTTCAAACTTAAATAATGTTATGTATGACAAAGTCTCCATTATATCGGAGAAATATAAACAGGTTTCATAATTAGGGCGGCTGATGAGGAGTCCTTACAGCAGATATGTATTTTCTAGTGCTTATTTGAAAAATTACAATTAAATTATTCTAAATATTCTCGTTGCCAAAAAAAAGAAATACCTTCCCCTTGTAGTTTATTTGTGATGCTCTGTGTGCCGGCCGGCTATGGGAGAGAATGTTCTGGAAAAGAGGATGGATCTGTAGAGACCATAGTGGTTTCTGTCATGAAGAGCTGGAATGCTGAAGCTGGCCCAGATGAATAAGTTATCATGGAAACAGAGTAAGTTGTGTACACATTGTATCCTACCCAATGAAAAGAAGCACAGTTCTCAAAAAAAGTGTTCTGGACGTAGGCACGCTTCCCCCAAGTCCTTTTTAGAGACTGAAATGCTGCTGTTTCCACAGATGTTGGTTTGTGCTGATTTGGTTGGCGTCATGAAATCTTGATTACTTTTTCTGTCTTGTCTAAGAGCTTATAGCTGTTTTTTTTTTTTTTGTTGGTGTTGGTCAACTTAGATGATAGCACTAATAAATAAGGCAACAATAATTATTTAGTGCATCTACCGATGGATTCACCACTATCTACAGAGCATTTGTGCAGCCATTCCATTCAAGAATCCTGAATGTTTATAACAATTATCCTAACTGTCCGTTCTTGTACACCTACTGTATATCCTGTAGCAGCAGTGTAATGCATTAAATTATGCAGATAGTGGTAAAGAAATTGAAATTCACATCAAACACATCAGAATGGAACACAAATCTGTGCTGGTGTCAGACGGCCCAGTTTGACCATTTCAGAAACTATTAATCTTCTCTAAATAGTCTCTAAAGTTTAATAAATCCCCAAAATAATCCCCCAAATAATCCCCAAAATAATCCCCAAAGTTTCTCCATTCAGCCATTCACTACTAGAAAAACAGTGCTCAGTAACTACAAAATCTCTAAAAAAATTTTTACTTTATCACAATAACTCATCTGAGATACTGAATTGACTTTTTTATGCTATAAAAATAGTTTTTTCTTTTTTGGCTGAAGAAGGTGTGATCCAGTATAGAATACTCCCACTATTGATACACCAAAATCTGATCAACGATTGCCATGTTTGCACGGGGTAAGTGTTATCTGGGAACTGATGTGATTTTCAAACACACATCCCCCCCCCCCAACATCCTTCGTGTGGTACATTCGCACGGGATAAGCGAAGCCTGCTCGAATTTACTGACTTATCTCCCTGATATGATGTCAAGATAAAAACACTTGTGTGATATACTGTATACAGACGAGTGTTCCTAACCGCATGTAGCTATACTGTCCATGTCATCTATCTCCATCCAATCATTCTTTTAGCTTTCGTCCTTCTGATGGTTTTCAGTTTTCTTTTTACATCTACATCTACATCTAGGCATTTGGCAGACGCCCTTATCCAGAGCGACTTACATTTTTATCTCATTATACATCTGAGCAGTTGGGGTTAAGGGCCTTGCTCAAGGGCCCAACAGGGACAACTTTTTCTGCACATTGTATTGTTGTATGGTGTATAGCGATATGACCTAGCACTCAAAATACTTTCGAAGCAATCTAACCCAGCCTCCATTCTCTGAGGAAGACTAATATTATCCTCGGTGTTCTGCGAAATATGGTAGGTCATTCACGGGGGAATTTTGATTTTACAAATTCCAGAAATGTCCAATTCGCCCAGGATTAAGATCACAGACGACCTCCGCAATTATTACAAATGACTAGAGGTACCCAGATAATACTAATCCCTGTGTGAATAGGGTGTATGTGCTTTGGTGGAGGTCAAGGTGTAAAGTTCTCGGAGTTCTTTGGTTAGTAAATGTGGAGTTACAAACAAAATCCTACTATATATGTTGTGAAATTAAGCGTGTTGGAAAGTGTAGAGCAAAGATGATCTAGGACAGGTTCTCTCGCTGATTTCAAGTTATTTAGAACCAGACGCTTAAAGGACATAATCAACATTGATGTCCGAGTCACTTGCCTATAGTCATGGAATAATGTCACTCTTAGGATGGAAACAACAGTACAGTACATACTTTCATGCAATCAGGAGCTCTAACAGATTGTTGCAATGCATTGAAAATGAAGAACGTAGCTGGAGCAGTATTTCCATTTGAAAGGAGAGACACCATCAGGCCCTACTGCTTTCTTTGTATGTAGTGTTTTGAAGATCTTGCTACCTTGCTTGGGAATGATTTTGAGTGGGGAGGTGTGAAATGAGTTGAGCCATCTATTACGGTGGGAGGGGKAAGACTCTCGAAGTTGCTGGCATAGAACAGATTCATTCATCCTGCCAGAATGGGGTGTGRAGTGCCCGGAACACCCATGTAGTTAATGAGTGTGACCAAGAAGCTACAAAATGCACTTTTTTTTTTTTTTTTGCAAGAAAACTCTCTCATCTACCTCTGTATATACTGTAGCTCCTCTTTGCAACCTTTTAATCCTTTATTAAACTGTTCTTTAACAAAGTGATGTTTACAGCTCTAAGGTTGTCAGAGCAACCTTACGTCCTTAATGAACCATGGTTATCATTATTGTACCTCAMTAAAGGGTTTTACAGTAGACCAGCCCTATATAGTATTGAAGTGTGTCTCACCACTTCTCACCACTGACCAATCAGTCCATCAGTATCTGATCGCCCTGAAGGGTTTGTTTTCAAAAATGTGTACCAGCATGATCATCAACTGGAGATTCCAAATGGTGGGTCAATGAGTGAGAAAACATCTTTTTAAGTGGCATAATGATAGTCTAGCGTTTTGTTATCCATTGTAAGCATGGGGATCTATTTCAATATTCTTAACAACAAAGCAAATTCTAAAGATGAATGAGTATGCGTAATATACTGTATGTATTTATATTTATGTATATTACAAATTACAATATGATTTTAAAAAATATTGTAGTATACTATACAGTATATAAATGAAGAAAAGGTTTTGCCTGTACATCAATGATGTTTCTTTGTGTTTCATACATTGCATTTCATACGTTCTCTTCTTGAGAGTATTATTAGTAGTACTAGTAGCAGTTCTGAGATCCTTCCTAAATGTTGGATGCTGGTACTCACTCACTCTCACTCATCATCTATACCACTTAATCTTGTATTCAGGGTCATGGGGGGCCTGGAGCCTATCCCAGGAGACTTAATGTAGGGCACATGGCAGTGTACACCCTGGACAGGGTGCCAATCCATCTCAGGGCACAGACACAAACACATACACTCACTCATTCACACACTACAGGCAATTTGGCAATGCTAATTAGCCTAACAAACATGTCTTTGGACTGTGGGAGAAAACCGGAGTACCTGGATGAAACCCACCAAGCATGGGGAGAACATGCAAACTCCATGCACACAGAGATGGGAATCGAGCCTGGCCGGGGATCGAACCCGGACCCTGGCGGTGCAAGGCAACAGTGCTAACCACTACACCACCGTSCCGCCTTGAAGTCATTTTAACACAAAATGTTATCTTTATCTGATCGAACAGGGAGTGTATTTAGCTGACAATGAAAAACAGTACAACTTTGCGTAAACAGGGCGCAAGATACTGTACTCAACCTTAGAAAATTTTATTTCTTTCTGTACAGAAAGACAGGCAGACATGTACATGGGCTTCAACCTGAAATAATTATATCACTGATTACATTAAAGCTGATCCCCTTATTTTTAGCTTTAACCTTTTAACTATTTCTAAAAACTCTTTTCCCRCTAACTATACAGTAGGTAGCTGCACTAGTATTTCCATAAGGGAATGTACATTCTTGTTCCCTCTGCAAGACTGCATCTCTGTAAGGCAAGACATTTCATTTAAAAGAAACTTGAGCTGTGTAGCAGTCTGCCATGTGTATCATAATTGGAAGAGGAAGCTTTGAAGACCAAAGATCACTGAGAATTATTATCATAACCTGGATCCATGCGATGGTGCTTTTTGTTGTTAAATTGTGAAGACATGTTTGTATAGTTGTTGACAGCTATGAGAAGAGATACTCTGACCTTCAGCGCAGAGTTGGCAATTGCCAGTATCAAAATACAGCATGCTGGCCTCATTAGCACCATGTGTTTAGCAGAGCTCCTGCTGGATCTCAACACTAGTTGTTATGTCTGGGTCATTACTGGAGCTCAGAACCTATGTTTAATTTAAAAAGGCACATGCAGCATTAATACTAAAGGAGTTTCTTTCGGCACCTTTATGGGATTAAATGAAGATATACAGTTTGTACTGTATATCACATTGGCCTTGCAGTATTTTGGTTTCATGTTGTAATAGTCAGGTCTCTACACTCGGAATTCAGCAGTCCTAGCTCAATGAATTCCATGTTTAGATTTATACCTTCTTAGCTTCTTTAAAATCAGACTGGACACATAAATATCATTCTTGTCAAGTGTACAGGGGTGCCTCGCCCCCCCCGCCTCATGTTTTTTTGCCTTGAACTGAAAAAAAAACGGAAATTTTGCCAAAACTTTTACCTCAGCGTCCGATGCATTTTTAGCATACGAGGCGAACCAAACACCGGCTCAGTTGCGTGTACGCCTGAAAGCCGGTCAAAACTTATTTRCATCAGTGGAAAGCCAAGCGAAGCAAGTTTACTTGTTTTTTTGCATTTTGTGCAAGATTTAGCAGACATAGCACCATGGGTCCCAGAAATGTTAGCAAGGACGGTAGCAAGAAGAAAAGGGAGTTTTTTAAAGCAGTTYCTTTTTAAAGCAGCCAGTGCCAAGAGGAATCATACATTTAAAAAGGTTAAGTGAGTTTTAAGGTCTATTAATTTTATATTTGACTTTATTTTTTTACCTTTCTAAATGTTTTAATTGTTTTTATATGCAAAAGAATGTGATTTTATTGGAATAGTATTGGAAATTTGTAATATTGGTAATATTTTGGATGGCTGGAACGGATTATCTGTGTTAACATTATTTGCTATGGGAAAATGCGTTTTGCAATATGAATCTTCGCCTTAAGAACTAGGACTGGATTAAATTTATATGCCGAGGTACCACATGTAGAAATCTGTTTTTCTCCACCTGTTTTTATATTTTATTTATTTATTTATTTCTCTCAAACCCCTTTTCTTCCCCTCATGGTTGGAACCCTGCTTCCCTATTTTGGGAATATTTAAGCAGAATAACATTGAAAAAGCTGATTAATTAAACATACCTATACTATATGACCAAATGTTTCTGGACAGCTGACTATTACACTTTTTTGTGATTTTCGAACATTCCACTCCATATATATAAATCCCCCTTTGCTGTGTTAATCACCTCCACTTTTCTGGGAAACATTACACTAGATTTTTAAAGTGTGGTTGTGAGTGAAAGTGTGGTTAAAGTGTGGGAATTTGCCCCATTAGCCACAAGAATATTGGTGACACATGAAAAGGCCTGCGGTGCCCACTCTAGTTTTTACACTCCAACATCAGCATAACACAGGAGCATTGTCATACCAAAGCAGGTTTAGACCCTTTAGTAGAGGAAATGGAGAGAAAAAAACACATATGTGTTTGATTGACAGGTGTCCACATATTTTGAGCAGGATGGTCTTAAGTGCCAAAGAGGAGAGTGAGCAGAATACATTAGTTTACAAACAAAAAAAATATGCTTTTAAACAAACTAACTCCATACTATACCAGGAATCCTAACATTGTATGACATTGTCATATAGTTGTAATTAGTTTCCAACCAAAACACATTGTTGCGACGACATTGTTTTTGAAAGTTCAAATTACGTCGATTAAATTACATTACAATTACATAACATTGAATGAATGACCCCAAAAAACTGTTGCCGTTTCAACCTCAAAACAMCCAAATATCAACCGTTATTTCTAGCATTTACTCTGTTTAATGTTTGTTCAAACAAAGTTCGACTGCATATCCATCTGTGGTCCCTTATGTTTACAACAGGGTTCAGAAATCCTGACCAGAGAACAGAACACAACAGTTTCTAGCACACAGCACAAGTATCTTGTGTGTCTTGTACACAAAGTGCTTGTGTGCCTCTTAAGTGTTGTAGGGCTTTCTCTCTGTTTAATTTGCTTTCAGAAATATTGCTGTGAAGTGCATCAGGGATCCCAAATGAAGCAAAACCCCTGCTGGTCATAGCAGCTTCAAGAGCCACAGGAGATGTAGCTGTAATGTGGTTGCAAAAGTAATGCTGCGTTGTCATACATTTCTATTCAAAAAGAAAAGTACAGTAGTTACTTAGTGATTCAGGCACCTTAGCCGTCAACTGTACCAGGGATACTGGATCATGGTTGGCCATGTGCTTTGAGCACAGCTTGCTAACAAGAGTCATAAAATTTAAAAGAGAACTATAAGACAAAAWATTCAGACATGAATAGCTGTGTGATCAGGGAAACTCTTCTGTACTGCATCAGTAAGTGAAACAGCACTGATTTGTGGTACTGTACATTGTCATGTGTTTGAGTTACTGGGTTACTGGTCGGAAGGTTGGGGGGTTCAAGCTCGAGCACTCCAGGTTGACACGCCTTGGCCTTTGCTTCATCTTTTTCTTATATTCGCACAATGAGACGCAGTAATTTGAACATTCCGCAGGGCCCTGTTTCTCGTTAAGACAGACACCATAATGCTTGTGTTCTATGCATTTGGTACAGAATAACATTTTTTAAAAAAGGTTGCCAGCCACTCAGCCGCCGTGCGCCATAGGTCCTTGAATCAGTAGTTATGGCGCACGGCGGCTGAGTTGGTGGATATGGGAMCATATGATGTTGAATATCTCATCAAAATGCTGTTGCCAACATTTCAAGATCTTGGGCCTATAGTGAAATAATCTGCTGTCCCTGTCGTCTACATATATGTAGTGTAATATCCCATGCTGCCACGTGCATGCTTTTGCTCGTAGTACCTAAACTTGCCGTCATGGATGCAGCAGTGGATTCACATAAGGTATATATAATGTGTAGCGAATGAGCTACGGGGTCGGTAACAAGTTACACAAGGTAATTGGACTACCATTTGAACTCCATTAGAGAGATTTGGTTGCATAGTTCCACACAAACAATATTGGTCATGCTTTTCCACTTGGTTGCACCTTCATAGATAAGTTTATAGCTGATACTAATTGATTTTTGATTTTGTACCTTGTGATTTTTAGCCCTTCCATCCAGTTTCCTGTATGCACAGGATGTCAGTTTTGTGTTTTCTGTAGTATTTAGTACTTTTCTCTGCAACGTCCAGTTAATGTGCCATTATTCAGAGTTGCGATCCGTGGCAGTTTTAGAGCTAATTTCTTTAGAGGGTCCTGTCTATGAATCAGTATCCCATGCCAATTTCTCACAGCAGTCAGGTACGCGCATCATTTTGTGGATATGCCCTAGCGTCATTGTTCAATATTGCTAATGACAGTCGATTCATTAGTTCTGACTATAGATGATGCCCAACCAGCATGTCAATCCAGTCTCATGCCAGTTTGGTCCGTGTTCAGGTCAGCCTGCCCGGGAAGGCAGGCAGACTGTAGCGGCACAGAATGGACCTTCCCGCCACACAAACTGTCTAGCCATTTATTTTGTTCAAAATGTTCTTTTAGAGGACAGCGTTCACTTATATTTCAGTAAACTTAGAAAATGTACATAAATGAAACATACATGTATTTTGCTTAGTATTTTCCCAAGTATAATCAAAATATTTTTTACATTTACTTGAAAAATATTGAGTGCAAATACATACTGTACCAACATGCCTTTTTCATCTGATTCTGTAGTGTATGGTGCTTAAATGTGTGGGTTAGTTGTTACAGTAAAGAAATATGGTTCAGACCACTTTTCTGTGCTCACACTGTAGTGTAGAAATACCATGAAATCAGAATATTTCAGTTCTTTACGGCTTGACTATGACCAGGTGGCACATATTGTCTCTATTGTACCTGTTTTTCCAGACACAGATTAAGGTTTGATTTGGTCTGAATAGCTGGCCTTTGGTCATTATGTTCACTTCCAAAACTTAACACAGCAGCCTTTTGTGATATTTTGCATTTGTTTGATTTGTTTATGGCACGGGTGCCAGCCACAAATAGAGCCGTCTCACCAATCAAGACCCTACATTAAGTTACATTGAAAGAAACAGTCGGTGCTTTATTCAAAGATATAGCAGTCTGATTATAAACAGTAATTTAGCCATTTCTACAGCAATCTAACTAATTCTGGGCCAATARAACATTCCATATTATACTGCAGAGGGCATCTCATATGTCGGAGTTTCATGTCTTGCTTGTATGAATGTGTGTGCTTGTGCATTGATTTATTTCATATGATCGTTGCCACAAATTACAAGAGCGCAGATCATTTTAACATTTTAGCAGTGATTTTAACTAATAGTAAATACAAATGAATGCATAAAAATGGTGTTCACAAATATTTTCTTTCATGTAATAAAGAAATATTTACTGTAATATTTTCAAGTACTATTACAGTAAAAATAACATCTGCAACGTGGTGTAGCCCTGATGAACTCCAGCTTGAATTAATCTCTGTGTGGCATAATGAATCTTTAAGCTGTATCTGTGTGGGTTTCCGAAAGGTTGTCTGGTTTTCTCCCAGTTTACAAAAAACCTTCCAGGAGGTGGATTAGGCTTCCTAAAATGCCTATGGGTGTACAGTAAATCTGTGTGTGCATGCATGTATGGCCTAGTGTCAAGTGATAGGCTTTAGATTCACTATGACCCTTACTAGGTGGAAGTAGCTAAAATGAAATAAATAACAGGAATRACMTATCTCTAATCAAARTCCTGCGCCTCAGATCAAATGTGAAATTCCAGTTATATATATAACCAGTTGACAGAAAACATACTGTATAGGCCTACCTGCTCCCAGAACCACATGTTCACAATTTTAATTCTGGAATACAATATGCCTTTGCCATCAGGGGCCAAAGGCCAAAGATGTAATAATCCGGTCATTTGAGTACATTCAGGTCATTAGCTGACTTAATTTTATTGCCACATAACGTTGCTGAGCCTATACCTGACCAAGTGAAGCAACCCTAGATCATAACACTGCCTCCAGAGGTTTGTACATTGGGCACTATGSAGGTGGGGCATGAGTAACTCAAAGGATAAGGTATTGGTCTATTGTGCGGAGGTCCAAGGTTWAACACCAGCACCACCAYKGTTGGGACTTGAGCAAGGGCTGTTCTGCTTAAGGGCGTCTGCCAAATGGCGTAAATTTAGGCCATGTCAACAAGTAGCCGGGTAYTTTTAAAAAGTCATTTTTAGTACATTCAGGTACCTCTGTTCATTAACGTAAAGTGTGCGAGTAATACAAAGTATGTTCATAAACAAAGCTGACATCAAATCAAGCAGACAGACAATGACATCATCGGCACATAAGGTGGTATTACAACAAGCCACAATCTCTGTTTTCTCTGTCCACCCAACACCACTGAAAATGGAGTTTTGGAAAGTCTTCACTTTGAAAGTGGGCGTTTACGAAAAGCTCTGACCAAAATTGTGTTTGCATGTGAATGAGAGGCCAAAACGCAGAGAAAAATCTTATTTTTTAGTAATTGATCCCCTTTTACAGTACGTGTGGACATGGCCTTAAATGATGGGTGCATTCCCTTCTTAATTGAGGTCAATCTGAACTCATAAAACCACATGACATTTTTCCATCGCTCCAAAGTCTAACCTTTAGCAAATTTAAATCTTCGTGTCCCTGAACGATCTTACTAACAAGTGGTTTTCTAATGGACACACATTTGTTTAGTCCCAGTCCTGTGAGTTSTCATCATATGTACTGTAGCTGTGATTTACAGTAAGTTCTATGCATACTTCACTGAGCATTTAAGTGAGTTCAATTCATAAACTTTTTCCGGCCACATTTCTTCTGCAAAGTGTGCATTCTGTTTATAACATATGTGAATGAAAAGCKTGGCTCCTGTTGAATATTTTTGGATATACTGTAGCAGTCTGCATCATCACAATCAAGAGACGTTTTGTTTGAGTTCAAGAGGGGAGCATATCTCAGATGTCTTGGCTTGACATACCACATCTAAAGCTTTTAAGCACTTCAATAGAATCTTGATATGAAATTCAGCTTTGATGCCATGTGCTCAGGAAAAAAAAATATCCATACTGGGTAGACGTACTGGGTCYTATTCAGAGTTGAGCTATGTGAGCATAAAAAGGAGTAATGAGTTTGGGCACAATCGTATTTGGACCACAGATGAATCAATAGACTTACATGGACAGCTGCACAGTAGTTGTGTGTGTTGTAAGCTTGTGAAATTTTGATTTTGTCCACTTGCAATTAACCATTTAAAAATTTGCAATAGACAATTTAATCATTTATAACTAATAGGTTAAAGAATTTTTGCCATTTCAGGCATATGGAGCCCTACGACGGATTGGCGATGGMCTCTGTCCAGTCCAGGGTGTACCCCACCTAGTGCTCTAAGTTTCCTGGCAAGGGCTCCAGACCCGCCATGACCCTGTATACAGAACTAAGCGGTATAGACGATGGATTAGGGAGAGTACAGGAAGCCCTAATAATGTTATCAGCCATAAAGCCTGATGTTAYGAAAGAGTTGGTGACAGGATTTAGAATCAGGAACATACAGTATTTATCCAAGAAGACATTTACAAAACAAAACTTAAAGCTATGGTCTAGGAACTTTCATTATTAACATTAGCAAATCCATGGACAGAAACTGGAGACCTAGCATCTCATACCATGTAAACACACAATGTTAGATTGGATAGATTTAACACAAAGCTTAAAGAAGAACAGTAAACAAGAAACACCTGGAACAAATAAACAGATGAAATACARCAGGAAATTAACTTCAAACTTAACATATTCAATGCAAAGAAGAAAAACTCAAGAACAGTTCCACAAGCATTAATCAAGAAGCATGGGGGGAACCATGATCACATCCCTTACGGCGCTGCTYCCACRACTAGGGGAACAGAATCCGTTCATCCAAGACTGAAGCTGTGACAGGACGGTGCTGAGTTCCCTCTGAGTCTCTGTGACTGGAGCATGATACAAGCACCAGACTGGGACTGGGCAAGGGGAGCGGGTGGTACAGGAATTGTGATGAAGCTTGCCAGGGGGGGGCTGGCCAGACCTTAGCAGGAGCTCTGGGCYGGAACTTGGCATGGGCATGCCAATGTTGGCGCATAGCATTCTGTAATGTAGCATGAGTGCCAGGTCAGTCTTTGGCATGAGTTCATGGCCAGAGCTTGGTGCAAGCACCTGTCTAATGCTTAGCATGAGGTCATGTCCATGATGTTCGCAAGGCTGGCAGGTGGCAGTAGCACAACATCCACAAA
>QMIH01001769.1:82730-102270 GCA_003987875.1 Clarias batrachus | reverse complement strand
AGAGAGAGGTGTGTGTGTGTGTGTGTGTGTGTGTGTGTGTGTGTGTGTGTGTGTGTGAGACGTGTGGGAGTAGTCTGTGTGTGACGAGTAAATGTGTTTGTGCATGTTTGTGTGTGTGTGGTGTGTGTCTGTGTCTAACATTTGTGATGTGTTAGTACAGTATGTGTGTTATGCGTGTGTGAGACATGACACGTGAGTGTGTGAGTATGTGTGTGTGAGTGTGTATGTGCATGTGTGTGGTATCTGTGTGAGTGTGAGAGTGTTAACATTTGTTATGTGTAAATGTGTACAATAGGCTGCAGATGCTGGAAATGATGTCACTCAATATACTGTCACTCAATATAAGGCCACACAGAAAGTTTAGATTACAAAGGTCCGGTTTGGTTGCGATCGTATAAATCCCCTAGGAGGAGTATCAAAATCCAATGACACAATTGGCAAACGACACAAAATAACTGACTTCCTGTTGAGTTGAGCCCGTGACATGCAGTGCAAAAGTTGTTCAGCTCAATGAGCTCTAAATGTATACCAGGTTTCGCGTGCATATGTGCAAGTGTGTATGAGCTATGCAGCAAACTCTCGTGTGGGGGCCCAAGCCATGCCCGGGGCCCAAACTCTCAGGCATCCTAATGGTTGCATATTCCAACCTGTCTGCAAAATTTTTATGAGTACCACCAAGAGCCCCAAATGGAAAAAAAAAATCCTTAAGAAAACAATAGGGCCGATGATGTCATAGTGCTTGGGCTCTAATGATATAAGTGTGGGAAAGTTACATTATACATTTATGAATATAATATTTTCCCTACAAAATAAATTAATTTCCTATATATTCTGTTATGTTTACAATGAACGAAATAACAAAATATATCACACATAATGAAATCAATATCTATTCAGAGCCATGCTATTTTCAAACACATTTTCCACAACGTTTCCTTGACTGAAACTTTTATTTTTTTCATTTTATTAACATTTTGGGTCAAGATATGTAAATCACTTTCCGAGCTCGATTTATTTCACGCTGCAGCAAGGCGCAATGACTGATGGGATTTTTTTTTTTTAATTCCAACCTCCGGTGAAGTGACGAAGCATTGTTCACTTGTTCCCTACACCGTTTACAGTTGCCTTAGAACCGAATAGTTTCGCTCCCTGCGGTTTGGAATCGCACTTAACATGGCTGAACACCCTGTGCGGTATACTTCTCAGAGAACTTCAAGCGCTCAACGTCCAGCAACAACCAATATGGCGTCACCGCACCAACCAAGAGGAGCAACAACCAATATGGCGCATGATGTCGCCTCACCATCCAATGGGAGCAGCGGGTATGCCAGGTCACGTCCTTTTTGACTTCTAAGGGGCGGACGCTTTCTCTGAAGAGGTTACAGGAACAGGAAGTGGCGTTACAGGCTCTGTCAATGTAAAACCGATTCGTCCTCTGTTTTCTCTCAGACTCTTGCACGAATCGCCGGCCCCTTCGCGTTTTTTTTTCTTCTTTATATTTTGTATATAACGTGACTCGAGTAAAACAATGGCTGGCACTTTGGCCCGTAAAGCTGTGGATCATCTCCGCAGTAAGGAGTTCAGAGACTATCTGATGAGGTAAGACATGGAGTCATGTACCTCACGATGCTAATTTGCTAACCGATTTAGCCAGCTCCACCACAGATACTTGGAACAAATTCTCTAAATCATAAGTGCTATTCGTGTTCTTAACCATATCGGGATTTAACATGCAGTCGGATTTCTAAACTTGTTATTTGTTTAAAAACTTTGACGGAAGTGTGATTTGACCGGATTGAAGGGCAAAGCTAGGGCCATGTCCCAAATGCCTCACAACTCCCTGCTCGAGTACACTAGAGTAGGATTATAAACAATGTAGCTTTTAGCATGCTACATAGTGCACTGTCTATTAACGTGACCGCTAATTAACTAGCAACCGGTGTCCCTTGTTTACGTTTCGTAAGGGTGGTCAAACAACAAATAAATGACATTGCATCCAAAGACATCTTCAATCTGGAGTTGGTCCCCTTTTGCAGCCTACAACCCTTTCCAAAATTCTGTCCACAAGATTTTGGAGTGTTTCTTTGGGAATTCTTGCCCATTCATTCTGTAGAGCATTTATGAAGTCAGGCTGAAGAAAAAGGCCTGTTTCGCCATCTACATTCCAGTTCATCCCAAAGGTGCTGGATGGTGTTGTGTTCAGGGAACTCGCCAACCGAACCGAACTCACCAAACCCGTCCAGTCATTTTGGGATAGAAAAGGGTCTTCCCCAAACAGCTGCCACAAAGTTGGAAGCATAGCATTGTCCAAGATGTCTTGGAATGTTAAAGCATTAAGATGGATAATGGACACTGTGGATAATGTTCAGGCATTAACAGGTTTGGCTAAATAATTTTGCCCATATAGTGTATTATTTTAACCTAATTCACGGAGTTTGCACGGAATAATCAATGTGAGTTTTTATTAATTAGTAATATTTTTATATGCTTTCTGTTTTTCTTTGTCTGCTTCACATGGAACCTTCATCATCAGCACAGTAAGTCTGTCTTCTATATTATGCTATTATACAATAGGACAACTATAACAAAATATAAAACTAATTCCTGCTATTTTAAGAAGAAAAAAAAAAGTTTATTGTTCAGAGGCAGCACAGTGGCTTAACGGTTAGCACTGATAGAATTTGCACGTTATAAAAGAATTGATAACTTTGATTCTACCTGACACATTTGAAAACCCACATGCACAGTTTGATGTCAGAAGCCATTTTTTTAACTCGCAGGCAAGGCTTCCAGATATTGCACATATATATTTTTTTGAAATGACTTTTCCCAGAACTGCTGTTATTTAACACCTTCTGACCAATTCAAAAAGTTAGTTAATGTTTTTATTTTGGGACTGTGCAGCATGTCACAAACCTTATTCAGCGTTTAGGTCACTGTCCTGGAAATAGATTGAAATTGATGAAATAGATAAGATGTATATTGATTTTTATATATTTACTTTTCATTTTCAGCACTTCTGGGGTCCAGTAGCAAACTGGGGGTTGCCGATTGCTGCAATCAGCGACATGAAAAAGAGTCCTGAAATCATCAGCGGACGAATGACCTTTGGTATGTGATCAACAGGTTTATCTTGTTTTATGTACTGACCAGAGGTTGGTGGTGTTCTGTACACTTCAAGAATGCTAAAATAAGACATCTTTGCTTTTCCTGTATATGTGCATAGTCACCTCCGGAAGTATAGGCACCGTTGGTAAAATTGCCATGCATTTTTTAAAAGAAATATATAAACAATAATTGTTTAAATCTTATGCACAAGAGTAAGTTTAGAATCTTAAAATTTTGTATTATTGTAATATTAAGTCTGTAGCATATTCAGTAATTCCTGCACAGCTGTTTGAATGAAAATAGAACTATTGCACTGTACATTTTCTTACTATTGTTTGTATTAATTTAGAATAAATAATGACTTATTAGAATCGCTACTTCATGGTCATTTGCTTAAGAACAAGATTTCTGTGTGTGCGATTAAGGTAAAAAAAGAGACATTTTTTCCTAACCAATCTTTACAAGAGTGCCAATAGTTTAAGTGTATTTTCTTGAGTAAAACGTACAGCTAGGCGTTTAGCTTTAGTAAATTATAGGTTTCAAATGAACCATTTGTTTATCGCTTTCAAAACCGTAAATAGCAGGAACTCCATCCCATTTGTGTGTTCAAAGTTCAGTTTAACTTTTGTTAAGAGCATTGAAAGAACACTGGTACAAAGGTTGCCTTTTCATGCTTTTTGAGGTGTTTTATATGCTTTGTCCTGGCAAGAGGAGTCCTGATAAAAATGTTTGGTTAAAGCGATGATGTGAGTTCAAATAAAAAACTTGATGAAAGTGAGTGGGGGGTTTAGTTAGCATTTTGTGAACTTGTTATATTGTTGTAAACATTGTCTGGTCCTGATTAGTGCCTTTTCACTGTTAGCCCAGATAGTATTAGCTTTTTCACTGATAACCCTGTTAGCCATAACCTTTTAAGTTAAGTATTTGCACATAACACTTATCTCACTGTTTCATCAGCTCTGACCTGCTACTCACTGCTGTTCATGAGGTTTGCCTACAAAGTACAGCCCAGGAACTGGCTCCTGTTCGCCTGCCATTTTACCAACGAGGGAGCACAACTCATTCAGGGATCACGGCTCATTAAGTACAAGTAAGATGTCACCATTGTTACCTTGTTAGAGCTGCTTTTGTTTCAAACTTTTGTACAGTCAAGGGCAAGACTAAGGCTGCACAATTCTTGCTCAAATGTAGAATTATGATTTCTCTCCATGAGAACTAAGATCACAATCCTCTCCCTTGACCAAAATATTTTGCACTGAAGTATGTGTGTGTATATATATATANTACACTTGAATGTGTAATGTGTAGACGATATATAAAAAACTTTAAAAAATAGTAGCGTCTACACATTACAGGTAGTCCCCTACTTACGAACGAGTTCCATTCTGGGAACTATTTTAAATGTTCATTTAAAGGCTGAAAATATTGTATATAATTGTAAATATTGGTATCTAATACAGTGCAGTATCTATTTTTTGTACAATACACATGAGCTACTTCCATTATTTCGTGATCTATGATTGTTCGTAGAAACGCAGTCCATTTCTGCGAAAATACATAAAACGAATGTGTGTAAATCGGGGACTATGTGTATTTGCAACTCTCCTGCAATACACAACAGTGACTAACTTAAAACTATTAACTATAAATAAAACGTTAACAATAATAAATAACATGACTATTAAGTAGTACTTGTGCCTCATCATTGCATGCGTTAGGTTTACATCATAATTTTTTTCTCAGCATAAGATGAATGCAAATTAGTTTAAAATTTCGTACATGATGCATTTACAGTAGTTTTTTTTTTTTTTTTGCTCAGTCCTAACACCCTTCTAGTATAAATATATGTAATCAGTTTTGGGAGTCTCTATGTAACAGCTACAATCAGTGCATCAGACTTAATTAACCAAGTGTACATTCTGGTCTTTGCTCAGACATAATATATTTTTTTCCTTTTTAGTGTGTTCATGTGTGTGAGACATTTACCATATGCTTACAAAAATAGTAATACAAACAATACTAACAGCAAATGAATATTTAATGCTTTAATACATGCACATTAAAGGACACAAAAAGCATCAAAAGGAGCCAATCAGAAGCAAGTCTTTAGAATGTACTCCCACAGCTTCTGATTGGCTGCTAGTCTCACACCTCTTGCCTCTGGCTGAAATTGAGCAAGCACAAGAGAGACGGTGGGGAGAGAGAGAGAGAGAGGAGAGTTAGAGCATGTGTGAGTGAGCAAGTGAGAGTTTAAACAAGCATTAAATAAAATAAGAGCACAAAATCTTCAACCGAGGTTTGTGCCATGAAAATAATGGCATATTATTACAACTTGACCAAGTTAAGTGACCAGTCTGTTTTAGGGCTACCTTCTTGTTACATGTCATGTGAGTGACAGCAGAACTCAGGATGAGGGGAGTGATTGAGCTGTATGATTGAATCATTCACTAATTTGTCATCTGATTCTTCAGTTATTAGTGTTGTCTTACACTGTGTGAGCACTGATTGATATAGCATCTGGGATTATTGCAAAGAAGATAAGTGAGCATGTGAATGCATGAAAAGATCTGCAAGTGAATCGCTGTCGTTCAGAAATGAGATCATGTGTACAAATAAATCAAGTTAAATAAACTGTCTTATTAGAAATTACATTTGTTTTATCCAAGGTTTATGTAAAGTTTTACACTCCTGAAACAACTGGGAATGTCACAAATTTTTGTTTTGGCTTCCAGATAAATACTTTTTTAATAGAGAAAAACTTCCATTGGTGGTCGTTCCCCCCCCCCCAACGCCTCTCACTTAGTTTAGTTAGTTAGTCTCCCACTTCCAGTCTTGAGAAGTGGTAGTTCCCAGATGACACAGGTTCATGACACAAAGTTTGTTTTCAGACAGACAGAAGCTGGTGGACCACTAACTGGCAGGAGACGTCCCGTGAGTGAACCATGAGAGTTTAGAGGAGAGGAATTTTGGTATTAATGGTTTCAATAATGATCGACATTCGTTCTTGTCATGAAGGGTTGATGATGGAACATTTAAAGCTTCCCAGGAGGGACTTCTCACAGTTTCAGAGATCTGTTGAAGGTCTGAGTGAAGATTAGAGTTGGTCAGCACATGCAGGAGACCAGGTGCTGTCCTGGTTTGCTTTCAGTGGAAGTGCTGTCTTGTATCTTCTTTGCATACTTTGAGTGCAGATTAAGGGGCAGGTAGGGGATTGCCTGAAGTGTGACAGGGGGTTGTTGAGCAACATAAACCTGTCCTAGGAAAACTTGCAGTAGAAGATATTTGGGTCGTCAGTCGAGTTTCGTAACGGAGGGATGGTCTCCTGTAGTTTGTAGTGTCTTGTAGGCATCTCCTTTCTAATACAGGATTATTGGCTGAAAACCTGTTTTCCAGCTTTTCAGTCTAGTTTTTCTTAGTCAGTGAGTTTCTGGCCTGCTTGTACAGGGCTCTTTTACCAATACTTGTGCAAAAGGATTTGGTTGGTGTGACAGTGTCTGTCAGTTTATTCAGGCTGCTGCTTGCAACGTCAAAACAAATAATTCAATTGATGCAGTCATGCAGTTCTTACAGACAATAAACTGTAAGAAAGAACTACAGAGTGCTGTGCTGAGGTGCTATCTTCCACATATCGATGTGATTAACCAGATTATTCCGTACATTCAGGTTGTTACCTGACTTGAATTTATTGCCTCATAATGTTGATGATCCTAGATTTGACTAACTGAAGCAACCCCAGATCATGACACTGCCTGCAGTGGCTTGTCAGCCTTTTTACTCTTGAACACCCTTCACTGTGCAATAAGATCAGTCTGCATGACATGACATCACATGACTTTTTTCCCATTGTTCCAAACTGTTCATGCTTCTTGGCAGATTGAAGCCTTTTTTTAATGATTAAACAAGTAGGATTATAAAACACTGCTGTGATTTCTAGTGTAACCTTTTTATTATTATATTTTTTTACAATTTACCAAATGTTATTTTCTTGTAAATTTTATTGGTTTTATTTGCATTCTAAGCTGTATTTTTTTTTTAAGTTATACAGTGTTTATTGGGTCAAGTGATGCATTCACTAGGAACTAAACAATTAATTATTTGTTGCCTTTTTTTTACCGTAATGTATGTCATGTCAAAGTATTGAAATCTATTTTTTTCTCTCTTTGCAGCATGGAGAAAAAAATGGCAAAATGATGAGCAGCTGTGAATCCCAGACAATTTTCTCTCCAATAATAAGCAGATCAAAGCGTTTAGAAATAATATTCCAAAAACAAGCATCTAGGTTTTTGTCTAACTAATGATATGAACACAATTGGCTTCCCATGCTAAATGAGGATGCAGGCTTACAGAATGGAACGGAGTCAAATGTAAATAAAAACAACCTGCCTTTTTAGAGGACTGTTACGCACACTTGCCCTTTTTTTAATGTATGGTGTACATCAAGCTACTGATTTCTGGAATTGTCATTTAGAGTAATTTATTAGTTTCATCTTTACATCCAAATAAAAGATGACTTACTGCATTTCCTGTTGATTTGTCCTACATGCAAACTTGCATTATTGCATTCTTCAATGTACAATTATACTAAACTCCTTCAGGCTCAGATTCACTCCCAAATAAAGGGTTTTATTCTACTTCAATCTCGTCAAAATATGTCTTCATGGAGCTGTCTTTGTGCACAGGGTCATGGTCATGATTATTTCATTCTTACAAAATGCAAAGGCGATCTAGACAATTGTGCTTCCAACTTTCTGATAAGAACTGTCCATAAACTTTTGCTAACGAAGCCTATCTAACCTGAGGCCACGTTATAGTCATATGTATGATATTGGAATCCAATCCCCCCCCCCCCCTATTGATTTTCCCCCAGTCCAGTCTGGGCACCTGCCACTCATTACCACTTGCATGTACATTTATTCACTTCCAAAAAGTCATTGTGCAAAAATTATTTTATAGATTACGGGTCAAACATTTGTTTTTACTTTAACATCCAGTACTTTCCATTGAATTTGGTTCTTACACAAATAAGAACAACAACAGTTTACTGAACCTTATAAACAAAATTCATCCTTTACACACAATAATGTCTGGACTCCAAATAGCATAAATTTTGGATTAAAAAAAGAAAGAAATTACACATAATGATCATTCACACAGACGTGCAGTGGAACATTTAAGTAAAACTGGGAGTTTTGATAAAATTGCAAACAAGCAATTGAAAACAAAAATGTAGGAAGAAAATACACACAGACGGAACTACTGAATGGGCTTGCACTTTCAGGAAATGAAACGTTACTCATTAATTGAAGGCATAAAACTGATTCACATTAACAGCAGTAATTTACATTTGTCAGTTCTCAACTGGGAGTTATTGCAAGATCCCCCTGTACAGTCCTGAGTCATTTCTACATGTTTGGGCCATTTAAAGGTGGTCCTGGGAGGCCAGCGTTTCAGGTGTGCAATAGTGTACCAATGCATTATATAGAGAAATAAAAGTAGTTTATACTCTCATAACTTTGTTCTGTTATTCTTTGCAATCAACAGTCCCAGTTTTGACTTCATCACCGCTTGTACAAAAACTACCCCAACTGTTTTGGAGCAAAAAATTCACACAGTTTGTAGAACTGCATTATACTGTCTAATCTGGCAGTAATCTAAATAGAGAAATGCCAGCTTCATGGTTCTACCTTGGCATATGGCGTGTAAAGGAACTGCAATTAGGCTGTAAAACTTAAACACACTGAACATGGTTTGGAAAAAAAAAAATAGGCTCTTTGACATAATCATCAGTCTGTTGACTTTGGACCTTTATAATGATAAAACACTTTAAGGAAGCTGTGATTTTACAGTTTACAGCACCAATAAGACAAGCATAGTCACAAACATGAGTTGGCAACCCTTATGTAAATCATTATATAATCTTATAGCTTTATTATTTTTGTGGAAGGATTCAGTTCTTTTACTGAACATATAAACTACTTTATGACTGTTTCAATCCAAACATTATATTATATTATAATGTATATTATGACCATCCGCCTAATATTGAGTAGGTCCTCCCTTTTGCCACCATAAAAGTGACGAACTGTGTTCATCAATTCGATCTACACTAGCGCTTCTATTGGCTCAGATTACACAGGCCATACTTTTCTCCCCATGACCTTTGCCGGTTTTCCTTCCTTGGATCACTTTTGGTATGTCCTGACCACTTTGATCCTTGTCAAAATCACAAAAATCCTTGTGCTTGCCCATTTTTTCTGCTTCCAGCACATGAATGAAGGTTCACTTGTGGAATAATATATTACACTCACTTTCAGCTGCCATTGTAATGAGATATTGAAAATGCAGCTACTGTGATGAGGGCCAAATTGTGATGCCTAGACAACTGGTAACTCTGAGTAACTCTAAAACTGTAGCTTTTGTGGGATGTTCCTAGGCTACAGTGGTCAGGACATACCAAAAGTGATTAAGGGGGTTAGGGGTGGCCAAGGCTCACTGATGCCCCTGACCCTGAGAAGGATGGCCCGTGTAGTCCGATCCAATAAAAGAGCTAGTTTTATTGTTTTATTCTTAAGGAAAAGGTTAATGCTGGTTCTAGTAGCAAGGTGTCATTACTGTTGTGGTGGCAAATGAGGGGACCTACTCAATATTCCGCGGGTTGTCATAATGTTATGGCTGATCAATATATACTCCTTTACTGCAGAGATACGGTACCAAATCCTTTAGGTTGCCTTCACAATCTCAGTATAAATACAGTACACAGTATTTATTGCATTATATTCTCTCAGCTGTTTTTTTTTTTTCATTTGAATTTTCATTTGAATTTTAGTACAATAAAACTTGTACCCTAAAAGTGTCTTTACAGAGTGAAGTCATAAGAAAATAAATATACTCAAATCGTTCGTCTCTTCATTGCAGATCAGCACTGGTTATGACGAGGTCATTCGCGAGTTGGTTCTCCATGATCATGGCTTCCTCATCCTGTACAAATATAAATGCGCAATCTGTCAGTACTGTAGATGAAACCGTCTCATTTATACTGTACCAGATGAAGCCGTACTCTTGGAAAATACACGACCGTTTAAAAAAAGGAACGTTAAAAAGATTACTAACTGCATCAATTTCTGTGTAGTCCTTTTCTGAGCCTCTGTAGGCTAACACGTGGATCAAAGTGTACACTCTGTTAAAGGAGACAAAAACAAGCGTCAACATTTTTCATCCAGCATTCAAGCAATTAAAGGTCATACTGTGATTTTTGACCTTTTGACATTTGAGAATATTTACCGATGGTAAAGCATGGCCAGAAACTGGATCAACAGAAGAATGGCAAATGACAGCAAGAACATCAAACTTAAAGGTTCCACCTTCAAAGGTTCATCAGCCAAACTGCCATTGGGCAGATATTTGGGAATCTTGATGCTGATTACATCATTGCCAATGGCTTGAAGAAAAAACGTGGCCACGACCCATAAAACGTTCACAATGAAGTAAAGAAAGACTGCCTGAAATGAACCAGAATGGAACACACTTATTATAAACTGTTAAATACGGGATAGATGAGTATTGAGTCTGGAATTGTTAGGATTGTTACCTTGTTCCGCAGGGATTTCAGTTCTCTTTCCACTTGCTCTAGATGGCTTTTGGGATCAACTATGGGTTTCAGGTACCGCTCTATCAGCTTATTCCAGAAGTCTGTCTCATCCTGGTAAGGTAAACAAATATTTGATCGAACAAAGATTATGATGACTAATAAGATAAGCTACTGATCGACCCTCATAAAGTCCAAGTTGCTAATTTCCGGGCTAAAATTATTATAAGATATACTGTACATAATTATACATATGTAATTATAAGCGCAGCTCTTATCAAGTTGTTGTTCCACATGAAAACAAAGGAGAATTAATAGACTGCATGACCCTGGACTAGCGCCTCCAGTAACTGATGAAGTAGACAGAAAGTAGACCTTCTATTACACATATTATCCCATGAACATAGACACTTGTTAGCGTTTATTAGGAGTGAGTAATTGGAAAAGTTCAAAGACTGAAAGAGAAATGGTTCTTTATGTGTTTAGCGAATGTAGAATATCCAAAAAGAGACATTGATAACCACAGTTCATCCTTTAGCAGATGGAAAAAATACCACTGCTGAAGTGTTTTTTTTTCCCCAGATTTTCTCCCTAATTTAGTCGTATCCAATTCCTCCCCGTCACTAGGGGGAACCACATTAAGGCTACTACTCCAACTCAGTCGGGAGGGCGAAGACTATCATGTTTCCTCTGAACCAAGTGACGCCAGCTGACCGTATCTATTTTTCGAGCTCCTCGCTCACGCTCCGTTGGAGACGGCATAACACATTCGGAGGACAGCGTTATCTGATCCTCCGCTTGCCCCTGATTGACTGTAGATTCATAATTAATGTGCGAACACTAAGTATCTCTCATCCCTCCCCTCTGAGAGAGCTCGGCCAATCAGCTCTCTCTAGACCTCCGGCTGCGAGAGGTTACAGCATCACCCGGGAATCGAACTCGCGATCTCCGGATGATAGCATTGCTAACATGTTTAAAATGGATGAAGGCCTGCGGACGGCCACACCTGCCTGAATACGGTCAGCGTCGACAAACACAAAGCGGTGGGATAAATATGCATGTCTCCCATTAATTATGTGTGAGTTCACTGTGCAGCTACAGCTCTTCCAGTCTCCACTACTGTGTCCTGCTTTATAGTTATTGCGCAGCAGTGTTGGTCGTCTTTGCATTACTCACTAACATGCACTGGCCTACCACGGTCAAATATTTTCCATTTTCTGTATATAAACTTGAGTGAAACAAAACAAAACCTAAGCAACCAAGGACAGGTGGGTCCGTACTGTCCTTACCTCAGTCAGTCTCTCAACCTGAGGCGCCACCAAGGTTCTCTCAATGGCTCGTTTGACTCTCGTCTCCAGTCGTTTCATGTGGCTGATTTGCATGCGGTTGGTCTTAAGGGTCCTCCTTGCAGACTCGTTAAGTGCATCCTGTAGTTCTTCCAGCTGGCTCTCAGACAAAATGTCCTCCGGACCCACTTTTTCCCTTAGCTCTTCATTGAGGGTGTCAGTTAACATGAGCACGAGGTCCTCACACAGGTCATCCTGGTCCTTGTTTCGGAGGGTGTACCTAATCTGCTCTTGAAGGTTTCTCTTGAGATTTGCATAGGTAAGCTTCCTCAGGAATACTGTTTTCACTGGAGCAATCCAGTCTGTTAGGCAAGATAACAACTTTATAATAGACACGTCTGGATTTGCTAGTGTTTTCTTGTAAAAACACTGAGGTTGATAAAATGTAATACTTCTTTTTACGACTTACCACTCTCAGCGACGACTTCCTTTTCCTCTTCTTCACGATCATCAAATGCATCCAAGTCATCCTCCACTTCATCATCATCGTCATCGTCATATGACGTACAGGTTTTTTGATCCGTGCTGATGTCACTGGTACTGCAAAAATGTATTTGAAATAAATTTTTTATTTATTTATGATAATTTATATGGACATACAATCCAAATTATATTTTCCTTGGATACATGCCGCTGATCAGAATTTATTTAAATAAATAAATAAATGAATGAAACATTCAACAAACAGTGCTAGTGAAAAAGTATTGGCACCCGCCCTGAATGTTTATTTTTATTGCATATTTGTCATACACTTAAAAAGCTGAGATCATCAAAGAAATTTTGATATTATACAAAGATAACCTGAGTTATAATTACGTTATAATTCTTGAATTTAGATCTTTAATGAGATCTTTTAGCATTTTCTTCAGCAAGCACTTTCTTGATTCAACACACCTGGCAGTAATTCATGGTTCATTTATGGTTTAGACCGGGGAGTGGGGGGGGGGGGCACATACTTTTTCACAGAGCCAGGTAGGTTTGGACAGCTTTTTTTTCCCTTGATAAATGAAATCAACTTTTAAAAAAAATGCATTTTGTATTTACTCAAAATTTGTTTGATCTCAATCATAAAAAAACAGGAAAGGGGCAAATACTTTATCACAGTACTGTACACATCCTAAACAACCCAACATAATTACTATCCTTGTATAGAAGTGGAAGCTATAATTTACATTTCAACGAAGATGAAAATAGCGACTGGATGCATTTGTACCTGTTCACAGATTTTGTATCTTGTTCCTTATCACTGGACAGATACTTAACGTCTGCCATCCTCAGTGTAACATTGCTGTTGTTTTTAAAAGGTTGATGATCAGTTTGAGCCTGTTCGACACTTTCTTCAGCAGCCCGTTCAGTCATTTCCACCTCTGTTTTGGGTGGTGAATCATTTGGATTAACTGCTTGCTGGATTTGCTGGAGCATCAGGTTTTCAGTTTCTTGGGTGACTTGGATATTTACATTCCAGCAGCAGAGATTGCAGTTGCGGTTGCACAAAACTCCCACATGCTTCTTCTGCTCCTTCTCTTTGTTGGATTCTCGAGTTCCCCAGGAGACATTGTTCATGTTGACCAGAGAGTAGATTGTGAGGAGGAGATAGCCACTAGGGATGCATATGAAGTACATGAGACCGTAGACTATCATGCCAAACTCCTGGGGATGAAGAATCGCTGTCACCAAATACAGGACTGTCATCGATACCAGAAATATCCCAGTAGGGGTTATGAACGTTCCTTCAGTCACCATATCACCTGTTACCACATTGAGGAGGTTCAAGTTAATATCGAGCAAAGCCATCACAATGCTATAGAACGATATATCATTGTTGTAGTTTGTTATAGCTTTAACAATTATAACATGCCATAGAGTAGATTACTTTATGACAAGATTAGATTAATAGCTCACCAATAATAGAGAAGAAAGATGCTGTCATCAGGAATGCATAGAAAACACTGAGAATAGCAGCGATGGTAATCTGGAAGTTGGCTTTGGTGAAGAAACAAATTAGCATGTAAACAACTGGTGGTATAACAGCTATGATAATGGCCAATGTTCCTTGGAGTTTGAATACAAACTGGAAAGCACCTGAAAGAAGGGAAAGATGAAAAAATAAAAATCATTAATATGGAACATTTCATTTTTGATGCTTTTTTTTTTTTTGCTTTTGCAGTGACATTTCCATGTTATGCAGAACTTACCAGCTACCATCAAGGTGACAGAAGCAGGTCCAAGAATAGATGAAGCCACAGTAAAGATCTGGTAGAAGATGTAGAGCATGGAGATGGACGAGTTCCTCTTTACAGTTTCCTTTCCACTGTGTAGAAGGTCTAAAGTGTTGGCAAGAGTAGATGGACCCCAGCGACGTCTCTGGTTGTAGAACTCCTTAAATTCTTGAGGAGAGTTAGTGTAAGCATCCGAGGCAGCGTTGTACTCCACTCTCCATCCCTGCTGGAGAAGCAATGTGCAAAGCCAGCGATCCTCACCTGAAAATACATTGGAAATGTATCCACTAAAATCCAGTGGAACCAACTGCCTTCAAAAGTCACCTAATTAGTAAATAGAGTCCGCCTGCATGTTATTTAATCTCAGTATTTATACAGCTGTGAAGTACTCAGAGGTTTGTTAGAGAACATTAGTGAACAAACAGCATCGCGAAGCCCAAGGAACACACCAGACTGGTCAGAGATAAAGTTGTGGAGAATTTTAAAGAAGGATTATATTAATAAAAAATATCCCAAGCTTTGAACATCTAACCAAGGACTGTTCAATCCATGGTCCAAAAAATTGGAAATATTATGGCACAACTGTAAACCTACCAAGACATGGCCGTCCACCTAAACTGACAGAGAAGCAGCCAACAGGCCCATGGTAACTCTAAAGAAGCTGCAGAGATTCATAGATCAGGTGAATCTGTCCATAGGCCAACTATTAGTTGTGCACTCCACAAGTCTGGGTTTTATGGAAGAGTGGCAAGAAGAATGCCATTAGAAGTCGTAACACTGCACATCACCCTGAACACATCATCCTCACTATGAATAGATACAACTAAATACAGGCCAATCTTAGAAGAAAACCTGTTAGAATGTGAACAGTCTGTTAGCAGGACAACATGCAACGTATGACTACAGTACTGTATATACATGGCAAGAGCTCAAGCTGTGTACCTTGGATGGCCTGTCAACATATTAATCTCATCTACCGCACATCATTAGTACCGATTTTCTCATGCGAAGTTAAATGTTTAAGCTTTTTATCAGATGACCTATTATATTTGGCGTCACATTAGCATGAATATATACACCAGTCTAATGTCACATACTGCCACTTGATATCAGTTGTTGGTCTTGGGGCATCGTTTACTAGTCAGAACAGTTTTTTCAGGTGATAATCGATAAAGAAACCAGTCACCTAAGGTCAGAATGTAAAAGACTACACAGATACAATGGACGCGTACTGTACAGTAGTAATGTACTGTATACATTTCATTTGCAGCCCTTACCCTTGGCATGGTTTCTTACCTTGGTCATATTGGACATACTCAGAAGCCCTGGTAGCCTTTGTGGTGTAGCGCTTCAGTATGTTGTCATCCATTAGAGCCGACCCTCTGAACAAGCTGAAGCATCCAGGGCTGCAAAGCACGCACCCAAAAACATGCTCTGCTGTTTTCTGTAGCCAGTGACCCACAGCATACTCAAACTTCTGGTACCACACCATTGGCCCTGCATGCAAATATGACCTTTTATCACCGTCTGAATCGGTTGCATTTTGAGTTGGGAAAGATGACAGAAGGACGGAAATATCTACCCATTCCGGTTGGATGAATTCTCCCACAAGCAGCACCTACATTATCATACATTCGGAGACGATCAACCAGTAAAATCACAGCAGAAGGGTGGAAGTCAGTGTCTCCGTCCAACGCCAGGATATATGTGTTGTCATCTGATATGTGTTTCCTTTTGCTGTCATTGTCAAAGCTGGGTAAGAGGTAAGCCTCGCCATCCAGTGATATGAGACTGGCACGGCATATGTTGTTCTGTCTCTGTTAGCACACATGAGCAAAAGTCCATATGAACAATGATTTCATTTGCCTAGCATGTAATTCGTATGCAAACCCTGTGACATATGGCATTAGAAGAAGGCTTACGGTGATTTTTTGGGGATTCTTCACTATGTAGCCTTTCCAACCCAGGAGATAATACATGTACATAATCTGCAAATAAAAATCAATAAAATTCGACATGTCAAAGGTTCGTTCTGTACATATGACGATCATTTTAAATCGGCTCAATTCCGATTCCTTCCATCTCACCTGTGACCATCTCTTTTTGTTTCGTATCAGCCCTTTGTCCTTGAGGTGGATGTATAACATATTTCCCTCTGGTAGCACAAATACAATCCGGCCACCATAAGGAGTATCGATGATGGACACTTCATCAGGCTCTTTGTTTGTAAATACCCTAAAGAGCATAGAAACTCAACTTTTAATTACGCAACAGTCAGCTGATACTGTAGATCACGAACATGGTGATTTTTTCAGTGGTTGTTACCTGTATACTTCCATGACCACATTTATTAGATCCTCCACGTATGAATTGATCAACTTTTTCCCGGAGTCTTTATCTAGCATGAAGGCATCATCGACATAAATATGGGATTCAAAGTCAAAGCAATCATTGTGCTTTTCCTTTGGATCACCTCTGTACCTGTCCAGTCTAAAACCACGACAAATTAGAGTGAGAGCCAGATAAAGAAGAAGAAGAAAAAAAAGGTCCTAATGTAAGCAAATACAGTAAGTAGATTTCACCTGAACATTGAGGTAAGAATCTTAAGCATCTCGTCATATGTTTCATGCCACATTGTCGCGCAGAGATATATGACACAACTCTCGAGCTCGTCAAAGCTGCAAGACAAACATTTACAGAAATGTGAGACACACTCATGGTGGACACGTTTGTTGTTCAAAACCCAAATAAAATGCATCCACGCTACCTATCAGGGCTCTTCACTTTCATTTTGGTGTTCAGCAGCAGAGACTGATCGATGAAAGCAGATTCGTACATCCGCCGCACAAACAGCTGGGATGTCCTTTCGATACGAGGCACTTCCATGCTCCAAACATAATGCGTACACGCGATCAATCCAAGCCACATGCAAACTCCCTCGAGCGCGAGCATGGTGAAAGGCCAGATGGCATAATGGCTGTTCAGTGTTGTTTGACAGATACTGTTGGAGAGTTCCAAGAGGATCAATGGAGTGTCATTATAGGCCTTCAGCTTCACAAGCCCAAAGCAAAAGTTGAGAAAAGGGTTGTCGATTGGTGTGTAGTTCGCTGTTGAGTAGTATGACGTATGTGTTTCTACAGGCAAGGTTTTCGCTTGAGTCAGGAATAGTGTTACGCCCACAATCAGTGTTACAGGGCCTGTCAAAGAGACTGGCATGGCAAAGCTCATCCTTACAGCATGGATTTTGCAGGCCACAACCCCAAACCAGTGACAGGCAGCGGAACAGAAGGCTTGGAGTAAAAACACCCCGATGCCCACCTGTAGGGTGTTTTGTGTAACGTTTGAAAAATCATTCCACTCGATGGTTGTCGCAGCTATTAGGCAATAATACAGGAAGTATACCCCAAGTGTGACAGCAATCCTCATGAGACTGGTGATCATGAAGACAGAATCTCTGAAGTCATCTAACTCAGTTAGCATATCCTGAATATTATTGCTGGCCTGGAGGGAATTCTCCCACCAGTTAAGAGAGATAAGAATAGAGGCGAATATAGCGAGGCCAACGTAGTAGTAACAGTCTTCGCTTTGGTCGGAGACATAAGAAGATATTCGCACGTAGTAATCGGTAACCAGGAGACCGTAACCGATAAACACTAACACGATGGAGCAAATAGGGAAGATGATCATCCAGCGTTCCAACTGGAGGCGAAGTACAGCATGTAAAATGGCAGTGCCAATGCAGACTCCTCCGGATATGAAGAGGTTGGTGAGCACGTCAAACTGAGGCATCACAATAAGGACCAAGATCGCGGTCCCCAGTGCAACCAGGACCTCAATCACTGAAATCTGCAATAACATATAACAACACAGGCAGCTTCAGACCTGAGGATAACTGCATAGGTTAGACATTGACAAGCTTTGAACAGATTTCTCATGTTTCTTTTATTATTATTATTATTATTAATATATTTTCCTAGGATTTTTGTGTCCAATTCCTCCCCGTCACTAGGGGGCTCCACATTAAGGCTACTAGGACCACTCAGTCGGAAGGGGCGCAGACTATCACATGTTTCCTCCGAACCACGTGACGTCACCGTCCGCATCGCTCACGCACAGATGGGGGCGGCGTAACACACTCGGAGGACAGCGCTTCCTGGGCACATACGCTCGTGTGAGCTTACAGACGCCCCTGTCTGGCCGTAGAGTTGTAATTAATGTGAGAGCACCAAGTACCTCTTATCCCACCCCGCTGAAAGATCTCAGAATTTTGCTCTCTCAAGGAGTTAGGCTTCGAGAGCACAAGCGAGCACTTTACCACTTGTCACTCGTGGACCCAATTTCTCATCTTTCTTTTTGAAAAGCATAGGATATTGAAATACAAATGGATAGAGACAAATATAATTATTCTCTGAACGGGAAATTAAAAACATCACCATTGATTCTTCTTAGTTACGTATTCAGACCTTCATGCAGATCTTTAAAATTTTTTTAAAATTTTTTTTATCAAAGATGTTTCTTATTTGTTCACTGTATTTGAGATACAACTCACAATCCCCAGGGTTTTCATGTTAGGTGGAACAAATCTTTTGAAGGCGCATTTCCACAGACACTTAAGGAACACCAGCAGGTTGGGTGTCACCAGCGCGCACATCAACAGCAGAGTGTAGAACTGTCTGTCTGTAGAACTCCTCAGGGATTTTGGACTTGAAAGTGTGACCAGTGTTAGGAGAGAACCCTGCGATAAGATGTGTTATATTAGTTAAAGATCAATACTACCTGATGTCACAGGGCGACCTTTCAAGCGCACGTTGACTTGCATAGTAATATTATTAGCTAACGTAATCATTAATTGAATCTAAATGTCTGAATTCTTGAAAAGTTGACTTTTCAAATAAAAACGTCTTTCCTTAACATCTGTCAAGTGTTATAAGAATCTAGGCCTAGGTTTTATTAAACATTCAAACATTGAATGCCAGGTTTAGGAGACTCCCTGACATAAAGTGCCTTGAAAAAATATTTACTCCCTTCATGATTTTTTTCTTTTTTTTCCATATTTGTCCCACTTCAACAAATTTCACAAATATAACCTGAGTAAATACAAAATGCTGTTTTTAAATAATGATTTCATTTATTAAACAAAATCTTTTTTGTCCAAATCTTAGTAGCCCTATGTGAAAAAGTAATTGCCCCCCCTTGCTAAATCATAAATTAACCTTATACTTTTTACATGAATTATTCTCATACTTTTTCACAGTGCTGTACAGTATGTAATGAATAATAAA